>JZLH01S0191452.1:84276-101495 GCA_001188425.1 Eucidaris tribuloides | reverse complement strand
CAGATGCCACGATCCCCAGCATCCACTTGACCTACCTATCACTCTACTGTCTATCACAACAACAACCCTCCCACATATTCTGACAAATCATCAGTTCCGACTGAAATTTTTGTTCCCCCCTTAACTCACCTCTCTTAACGACCGATTATATCGACGTAACCCCGATCGCTCGCACTATCTCAATTACGAATTAAAGCAACTGCATTATTCACAGACGGGTTTATAGATCAGCCACCCTGAACTCATCACATTATATTCCATGCTAGACCGCTTGACCACGTGATCAACATGCCCCACTATAATCAAGAATTCTCTCTCATCCACCTCCCTGCTGGAGCCTACACTAATATAATACTACACAATCTAAATAATCATAATAAAAATTATAAATAATAACCCCCTATCTCGCCTATACAAGTCCAACCCTTCATACCGACCCAACCACTACACTATGCATGGTCCTCCAACATTCTTTCTGCACTTACTGCCCGAGTTCTCTGCTGCTGACCCTCCATGCCAATTCGGCCGAAGGGCATAACTACTTAAAAAATCGGTTGACGCCCTAGACTTCGGTCTCCATTTTAGTAAGGCTTTCCATCCATTCTTATGAACACTGTAGCCACTAAGACGCCAACTGCTTGCCTGATCCTTAAAACGCTCTATCAACTAGTCTCAACCTCCCCTCCATCCACTCTCGGCCGGCTTACCATATTCATGGCTTTTACCCCTATTTAGCATATTCGATACTAACCGCAACATCCTTCGTCTCTCTTCATCCTTGCCGTCATCCTCCCTGTCTCTCTGCCAGACGCAATGGTGCTGTCCTATGTGCACTCTCACGTACATAACCAGAGATTTGCCACGCCACATCCAACATGCATTTGCATTCACTTTGAATGAATATCAGAAAGTGAAAGATTTTCGTGTCAGTAACAAGTGTTAGTGAGTGTTATAAGTCTTGTATCCATCGCATTAAAGATGCGCGCTTATTATTTGCATGTCATAAAACATTCTAAAATGAATGAAATCAGCTGAAAATCATGTCCAATTGAAGATTGATATTAAATAAATCCCTCTCATAGAGACTTGGGCCGGTAAATTACTGAGCTTTGGTGAAATCTGGACGCTTAAAACTTACATTCCTTTCCAATATTGACTCACGAAGCCTCTTCAAAAATTCTGTTCGACGTCAAATGATTCACTGTGCCGCTCCAAAACTTGTACCGATCAACGTTCAGCCGAAGGTCACGCCGTGAGGTTAGCCGGATTAACCAATCAAGAGGTGCTCCGCTGGTCTTGCAACAGTGACACATAACCGTTTCACAATTTTGAACAAAATTTAACTCACCAGAAACATTGACATTCTGGTACTATCGTCGCTATTATTTTTCTTATAACAAACAAATTCATGATGTATGGATCTCAAACTTTCAACACCATTTGTAAGTACTAATAACTACCATTTTCGGTATTGATAATGAAGGCGAAGTAATGGATCTTGCAAATCCCTGGCACAATCAATAAAGGCTGGCCAACACGACTTCACAATTTATCTCCTGCATCTATTGGACCCATGTCAAGCCTGCACATTATTGGCCACCACCTCCACTCCCTGGGACTATCCTAGCGGCGCTGGTCCTGTAGGGGCTCAAGATAGCTAATTTTATGCAAAAATTATCTTTCTCAGTCCTCTCAGAGCTACCCATTGTTTATACTCCTGGGTGGAGGAGACGTTTATGTAAGAATGAAGTTGTGCTTACAAACTGACAGTTACTGGAATTGGCACATTTCCAAATTCTACGGTAATTACTGATCTTCAGAATTTTCACAGACACCTCATTCACAAAAAGCCTTGAACGTTATCTTACCTGTAAGCATCACAAGCGAGTTCCTGTATCTAACACACGTGACCATGTCCTGGGTTCACCAAGCTCATCTGTTACTGAGTGAAATGGCCTTTCGGCAACCGTTTAGTTCATGTCGGGCGGTTCCACGGAGAGTGACGCAGGATGGCTGACATTCAAGGGGTACTGCGTTTAACTGTAGGGACAATGAGTAAAGATTGAAAGAACCGGTAGTGCCAAAAACTGATAAGAAAAAAAATGCCTCACGAAGTTGATAAACATTTTACAAACAATCGTTGCTATGCACAAAACAGGGAATTAGAGAATAGTTCATCAATGATATCAGTGTGTGTGTGGGGAAAGGAATCACTCTACCGTAAAATATGAAAAATATTCTGTCAATAATTTGTTTTTGTTTGTATAGTTGCGAGTTTTTTGGTGAAATTGTGCGGCTTGTTGTTTAACTTCATTATACAAAAAAGAGAGCGCAAACAACCACAAGTCTTATTTTATCCTCGCTAATCCTTCCCAATATTTTATAGTTGGGGAATTATCTATGATTTCTGTTAAGAGTTTCAGTTAAGAAGGAGTTGCAGCACCTAGTTTTGACCAATGTGTGATCCAGGATGCGACTCAAAGGTCAAGATAACAATTCCAGCATATGGACATCTCTTTGCATGGCCACATTAACCCTAATAGATGCCGGCTATCTTCCGCTCTTGTCATCCCGGAGGAGGGGGGGCGGCAGTTATGCCCCCTTCAGATCTTCGGTTGAAAGATCGCGCGATCGCCAGAGAAAATTTTGCATGTGCATAGAGCTGGATGTAATCTACAAGACTGTTATCATTAGATTAAAAAAAAATACATATGTTATATTTTTCAAATAATATAATTATGCAAATTTATGAATAAAATCATTATTTTTGCCTATACTCACTTAAATACTTGTAGAATAGCTACAGTTTGCTGTGCAAAATAATTCTTTCTGACATTTCTAATAATTACCTACAAAATAAAATTGCCAAAGCAGAATTAATCTTCTTATGTATCTTATCTCTTGTGATTTTATGTATTCCTTTTTTTTCTGGACCTTTTGTTTTTATTTGTTTTTTCAATGAAATTGTCGGGGACCTTATGCGAATCTATAAACAGCTTAGAATTAATCCATTTCAACCAATAATAAGTAAAAATTAATTTACATTCCATGATTTTATGCACTGAAACACATTTGCATTGAATTTGTACCACAAAATCACGTTTCTTAGGAGCAATTTTGGAGCGCTCCACACATCGCATGACGAAAAGTGCACAGCCGTCGTAACGGTATGTCTGATTTTTTGCGAAATGGTCTCAAATGATGCTGCGAGACTTGAAAGGTAAAAAGCCAGCGAATTGGCCGCAGTCAAAAAAATTTCACGGGCCGGAATTAATCAAGAAATTTCGGCGGGCATAATGGGCATAATGCGCCATATGCGCCCCCCCCCCCCCCCCCCCCCCCCCCGGATATTAGGGTTAAGGGTTAAAGGTTAATGACACGTATTGGGAACACTTGAAAATGCTTCATGAACCAAAAGTTAGACCATATCATACAACTATACACCAGCTAGAGATGGATCTCCATGTCTGGATGGATTTTGGTCTCTAATTTGCTTACTTACGGAGAGATCCAAGCATGAACATTACCAGTATTTTATCTCTCGAGCCCCAATATAAATAATCCCATAGAAAGCCTGCCACAAATCAGATTTGCCTGCCACAAGGGATTTTGACTATTAGTTCTGATATGATTAGAATGTAGTCAACGTTTTGACAAACAGATATTCACAGCAGAATTCTTGTATAGTTTATGATTCTGGAAATAGTTTCAAGCCCAAGTGCAGGCACTACCCCGCAATCATGCCCTTTTGAAGCATATTAAAAGGTGTTTAACAGAAAGTATGATGAATTAGTTGATGAAATATCGGCTTACCATGTTGAAGCAATAGTCTACTACTTCAGACACAAGACTCTGGCAAGTTTCATGGCTAGGCATTCATTGGGATGTTCCATTTATGCATCGGTGACAATTTCTCTGCAAAAAAAGACAACAACACCAAACACAGTTTACATCTACAGTGAATGAAAACAGCCAAAGCGTATCTTTACAAAAATTAGCAGGTGGCCCAGTTCCTTTTTTTAAATTTGATTGTTAAAAATAAAATGTATTAAATTGGATTTATTATTATCATTAAAAGATTTGTATACTTTTGATGAAATAATCGAAACAAACACATGCCATAAGTGTACTAATGGATTATTCGATAAGAATTTGCCTTAGCGGACATGCTGCATACTATTTCAAGTAAACAAAGAGATCAATTAAACCACCAATCCTTTACTGTAAAGGCCAGTAAAAAATTGTAAGAAAATTATGTTAAGGTATTGCGCCTAACATTACCACAGTTAAAAAAATCTGAGCTAACATGACCTTACCCTAATGTACCATTGTATTTGAAAGCTCTAAAAATCGACGCCTGAAAAAATTGTATTCAATGATTATTTAGTGCCTTTTAAAAAAGTGAAAAATCGTAAGTTATTGGATACACCTGCCCCATTTTCTCCATAGACTTTACTGTGTTTGTACACCCTACGCTATTTACTCTGCCCCGAGCTTTTAATTGTTATATTCAGCATAACTTGCCATTGGCAGTGTACTTTCCAAAATTTTTATTCTAGGAGGTGTTTACTTGTCCTATATGAACATACTATGTAGCTTCAGATATCAAAATTCTGAAAAAATTTTAAATTGAAGCCTCCACAATGTTAGACCTATCACTTTAAAACACTCCAAAACCTGTATACAGGGTGTTGCGTCAATTCTTTCACAATTTAATCTATTGACAAGCGCAAAATGTCTGATTATCACTTTTGTTTATGCGTAACTGAACATATTGTTAATCAAGTAATTACTTACTTATTTGCAATGTGTCAAATCTTATCCCTTCCACAAGATTACCAGCATATAGCTGGACTGAAGTTTAGTGAATCAACGATGGCAACAAACAACAATAATTTGGCACAGATGGTTCATACAGTTACAGTTAACCCGGTTGAAGACTAACTTGTGTGGGTCTATTACAAAGTTGTGTTATAGTCTCGGGAGCTAGCTACTATCTCAATTTTACCCCATTGAGTCCCATAAAAGATTTGACCCCTCAAAATTACTATCTTAGACTGTCTATGTGATATGAAAAAAAGATATGTCAGCCTGGACCCCATTCGGTCGGGCCTTCAGTTTCCCCAGCGACCGAATTTAAGGGAAGAAGGCACCAGCAACTAAACAGGCATAAGTAAAGAAATAAGAGCATTGCAGAGTATTGTGAGACATTATGGTATATGGTGATAAAATACAGCCTAAATAAGCGGCTATTGTGTGCTACTCACACTTAGCAAGGCCTATAAATACGTTAATTTTGTTTATTTTATGTCTTTGCAGCCTTGTCTTAAGATAACTTGCAGAAACAGCCATTAGGGGCGAAGGAAGCTTATCGAATTCAAAGAGTGCATACATTTACTGCGGCGTGACTAACACACGTCCGGGGGATGCACCGGTCATGCTTGGTCTAGTATTCAGCAATGTCTACGTGCGATCTGATTGCGTTGTGCAAGAACTTCAAATGTTTCTTAACTTATCCTGTTAGTTGCCGCTGCTTCATCCCTTTAAGGGGCTCATTTATCTTAGGTCCCACACATAAGATTTTAGTGGTCATTGTTTGGCTCTTTCTGTGACCTGTATACTGCATGCTGTGCGACCGCGGTGCGCATTTTTGTCTTGTTATGCGCATGCGCGTAATCAATGATGTTATACATACATTGCGCAATGAATGAAATTACGCGCGCGCATTTAACAGACAAAATGCGCACCGCGTCGCACGCAGGCAGTATACAGGTCACGAAGACGCCAAAACATACCCACTAATCTATGTGTGGGACTAAGGTAAATGAACCCCTTAAATTCGGGTCCTGCGGGACTGAACCCGAACAATGGGTCAGCTTGACATATCTATTTTTCATCACATAGATAGTCTTAAGTTAATTTTGAGGCGGTCAAATCTTTTGGGGCAATGGGGTAAATGAAAGTAGACAGGCTCTCGCCCTATTTAGTAAAATTAAATCTCTCAACGGTTAATGGGGCGGGTTGGGGTGGGCGTGAACGAAAAATTTTGATTGACTTGTTCCAGGACAGCCTGCCAGGAGGGACAACTCTCCCTGAGGACAGCTCCCCGAGGAAACTCCCATGTAAAACAATTTCTTATGAGGACAACTCCATTGTGAAAACAATTCCCTTAGAGGACAAACTCCCATGTGAAACCAGTCCCCAAAAGACAAACTCCCCAAGGACAACTCCCTCAGAGAGGGATACTACTCCCCTAAAGAAAAACTTACGGGTTTTATAAAAGCTGCAAACATTGTAAAACACCCAGGAAGTTGTTCTTCAAGGGAGTTGTCCTCTGGTGGCAGTAGTCTCTTATGGGGAGTTGTCCTCTTGACAGTTGTCCTCCAAAGGAGTCCGTCCTTGGGGGGAAGTGATTCTCCTGGGAAAGCTGACGTGGGGGGGGGGAGGGGTTTCCTAGAACCCTGACCACACAACCTACCTTTGTTTTCTGCCACTATGAAATTGGCCGTCTAGGAACTCCCTGACAACGCGCTGTCCAATCAAGCGTTGGGACACCTTCGCGACCTCCTGGGCTGACTCGCCTCAATGCCTCTTTATTTCTTAACTTATGCCTGTTAGTTGCTGGTGCCTTCTCCCTTTAAATTCGGTCCTGGGGACTGAACCCGACCAATGGGGTCCAGCTGACATATCTTTTTTCATTCACATAGACAGTCTAAGTAATTTTGAGGGGTCAAATCTTTTGGGCTCAATGGGGTAAATTGAGAAGTAGCTAGCTCCCAGACTATAACACACATTTGTATAGACCCCAACACAAGTTAGTCTTCAACGGGTTAATGTAACTGTATGAACCATCTGTGCCAAAATTATTTTGTTTGTGCCATCGTTGATCACTAAAACTTCAGTTTCCAGCTATATGCTGGTATCTTGTGGAGGGATAGATTTGACACATTGCAAATAAGTAAGTAATTACTTGATTACATATGTTCAGTACGCATAAACAAAGTGTAATCACATTTTGCTTTCAAATAGATAAATTGTGAAAGAATTGACGCAACACCTGTAATACAGGTTTTGGAGTGTTTTAAAGTGATAGGCTAACATTGTGGAGCTTCAATTTAAAATTTTTTCAAATTTTGATATCTGAACTACATAGTAGTGTTCATATGGACAAGTAAACACCCTAGAATAAAAAAGTTTGGAAAGTTACACTGCCAATGGCAAGTTATGCATGAATAAACAATTAAAACTCGGGGCGAGTTTAAATAGCGTAGGTGTACACACAGTAAGTCTATGGGAGAAAATGGGCAGGTGTATCCAATCAACTTACGATTTTCACTTTTTTAAAGCACTAAATAATCATTTTGAAATACAATTTTTTCAGGGCGTCATTTTTAGACCTTATCAAATACAATGGTAGCATGGGTAATCATGTAGCTCAGATTTTTTTAACTGTGGTAAATGTTAGCCAATACCTTTAACATATTTTCTTACATTTTTTACTGGCCTTTACATAAAGGATTGGTGGTTGTATTGATTCTCTTGTTACTTGAATGTATGCAGCATGTCCCTAAGGCAAATTCTATCGAATAAATCCATTCGTACACTTATGGGGCAATGTGTGGTTTGATTATTTCACAAAAGGTAATACAAATCTTTTAAGATAAAATAAATCCAATTTAATACATTTTATTTTTACACAAATTTAAAAAAGGAACTGGGCCAACCCTGCTAATTTTTGTAAAAGATACCTTTGGCTGTTTTTCATTCACTAGATGTAAACTGTGTTGGTGTTGTGTCTTTTATTTGCAGATGAAATTGTCACCGATGCATATGGACATCCAATGATCCTAGCCATGAAACTTGCCAGAGTCTTGTGTCTGAGTAGTAGACATATTGCTTCAACAATGGTAAGCGATATTTCATCACTAATTCATCATATCTTCTGTTAAAACTTTTAATATGCTCAAAAGGCATGATTGGGGGTAGTCCTCAACTTGGGCTGAAACTATTCCAGAATCAAGTAAACTATACAAGAATTCTGCTGTGAATATCTTGTTGTCAAACGTTGACTCATTCTATCAGAACTAATGTCAAAATCCCTTGTGGCAGGCAAATCTGTTGTGCAGCTTTCTATGGGATTTATTTATATTGGGGCTCGAGAAATAAAATACTGGTATGTTCATGCTTGATTCTCCGTAAGTAAGCAAATTAGAGACAAATCCATCCAGCTGGGAGATCCACTCTAGCTGGTGTATAGTTGGTATGTATGTCAACTCTTTTGGTTCATGAAGCATTTTCAAGTGTTCCCAATCGTGTCATTAACCTTTAACCCTTAACCCTAATATCCGGGGGGGGGGGGGGGGGGGGGGCCATTATGCCATTATGCCATTATGCGCCGACCAAATTTCTTGATTATTCCGGCCCCGTGAAATTTTTTTGACTGCGCCATTCGCTGGCTTTTTACTTTCAAGTCTCGCGCATCATTTGAGACCATTTTCGCAAAAATCAGACATACCGTTACGACGCTGTGCAACTTTTCGTACATGCATGTTACCTCCAAAATTGCTCAAAAACGTGATTTTGTGTACAAATTCAATGCAAATTGTGTTTTCAGGCAAAAATCATGAATGTATAATTATTTTTACTTTTATTGGTTGAAATGGATTAATTCTAAGCTGTTTATGATCGCAAAAGTGTCCCCGACAAATTTCATTGAAAAAACAATAAAAAACAAAAGGTCGCAGAAAAAAAGAAATACATAAATTCACAAGAAATAAGATACATAAGAAATTAATTCTGCTTTGGCAATTTTTTTTGTAGGTAATTATTAGAAATGTCAGAAAGAATATTTTCACCAAAACTTAGCATTCTACAAGCTATTTTAAGTGAGTTATAGGCAAAAATATGATTTTATTCATAAATTTGCATAATTAATTATTGAAAAATATAACATATGTATTTTTTTTTAATCTAATGATACAGTCTTGTAGATTACATCCAGCTCTATGCACATGCAAATTTTCGCGGCGATCGCGCGATCTTCAACCGAGATCTGAAGGGGGGCCATAATGCCCCCCCCCCCCTCCTCCGGGATGACAAGAGCGGAGATAGCCCGGATCTATTAGGGTTAATGTGCCATGCAAAGAGATGTCCATATGTGGAATTGTTATCTTGACCTTTGATCCATCCTGGATCACACATTGGTCAAAACTAGGTGCTGCAACTTCCTTCTTAAACTGAAACTCTTAACAGAAATATAGATAATCCCCAACTATAAATATTGGAAGGATTAGCGAGGATAAATAGGACTTGGTGGTTGTTTGCGCTCTTCTTTTTCTGTATATGAAATTAAACACACCCACAATTTCACCAAACTCTGCAACTGACTGCATTCGAAACAAAGACACAAATTATTGACAAATATTTTCATTTATTACGGTAAAGTGATTCCTTCCCCACACACACACTGAATATCATTGATGAACTATTCTCTAATTCCTGTTTTGTGCATGCAACATTGTTGTAATGTTATCAACTTCGTGGCATTTTTTTTCTTTCAGTTTTTGGCACTACCGGTTCTTTCAATCTTTACTCATTGTCCTACAGTTAACCAAGTACCCCTTGATGTCAGCCATCCTGCGTTACATCTCCGTGGAACCCACCGACATGAACCTAAACGTTGCCAAAGCATTTCACCTCAGTACAGAGAGCTTGGGGACATGGTCAGCGTGTGTTAGATACAGCCTCGCTTGTGATGCTTACAGGTAGATAACGTTCAAGGCTTTTTGTGAAGGAGGTGTCTGTGAAATCTGAAGATCAGTAATTACCTAGAATTTGGAAAATGTGCCAATCCGTAACTGTCAGTTGGTAAGACACTTCATCTACATACGTCTCTCCACCCAGGAGTATAAATGGGTACCTGAGAGGACTGAGAAAGATATTTTTGCATAAATTAGCTCTTGAGCCCCTAACAGGCAGCCCGCTAGGAATAGTCCCCAGGGAGTGGAGGTGGTGCACAATAATGTGCAGGCTTGACATGGGTCCAATGATCAGGAGATAAATTGTGAAGTCGTGTTGGCCAGCCTTTAATGATTGTGCCAGGGATTTGCAAGTCCATTACTTCCCTTCATTATCAATACCAAATGGTAGTTTAGTACTTACAAATGGTGTGTTGAAAGTTTGAGATCCATACATCATGAATTTGTTGTTTTATAAGAAAAATAATAGCGACATGTTACCAGAATGTCAATGTTTCTGTGAGTTTAAATTTTGTTCAAATTGTGAAACAGGGTTATGTGTACTGTTGCAAGACCAGCGGAGCACTCTGATTGGTTAAACGGCTAACCTCCGCGTGACCTTCGGCTAACGGCTGATCGGACAATTTTGGAGCGGCACGTGAACATTTGACGTCACAGATTTTTTGAAGAGGCTTCTGAGTCATTTGGAAAAGGATGAAGTTTAACCGTCCAGATTTTCACCAAAGCTCAGTATTTTACCCCAAGTCTCTATGAGAGGGATTTATTTATATCAATCTTCACATTGGACATGATTTCAGCTGATTTCATTCATTTAGATGTTTTTTGACATGCAAATAAATAAGCCCATCTTTAATGCATGGATACAAGACTTATAAACACTCACTACACTTGCTTACTGACACGAAAAATTTTCACTTTCTGATATTCATGTTCAAAGTGAATGCAAATGCAATCAAATCACAAAAATATGCTTTCGAAAATTCCTTGTCTTGAAGCAAAATCTGTGACCCGTCACCACAATACCCTAATGAAGTCACGCAACCCAAAGGTAAGGAAAGTGCCAAATATCATAATTACGATATAAAGTATGAAAGTAAAGTGTCCTAGAAAATCAAATTTTTCATGACCTTCACATGATGAAAAAGTTTGAATATTTATATTTTTCACCCAAAGTAATTTTCTTTCTATATTTATGTTTCATAAGATGTGCAACTTCATCAGGGTATCGTGGTAACGGGTCACATATACACATTTAAAAAAAAATTGTCCATGTAATTGCCACACCAAGTCATAAATTCCCCTGGGGTCTTGCAGAACCCGTTTATGTTCATCATTCTAAACCTATTCTCAAACACAAACCAATTGATACTACATGTATGAGAGAGACTCATTATCATTTTTTTTTTCATTGTTGAAGGGAGCTTTACCCACTTTTGATGCAACAACTCCAGCTGTTCCAGAGACTGTCAGTACTCCCGCTGCCATCAATGGAAGAAGAGGCCACACGACTGGTGCACAGGCTTCAATTGACAAGGGCGAGTGCTCTGATATCACTTCTAGAGGGAGTGGTACAGGTCGCTGGAACAGCCGCAGAACTGCAGGCCAAGTCTAATGCAATGTGGTAAGGAGAATTATGAATTTGAAAAGAAGAAAATCTGTGGAATAACAAAAAGAAAATATGAACAAATCTATGCAGTTTGCTCTCTCAAGATAATGTGAATATAATTTTTGAGGTTGGATATATGTATATTTCTATCCAGGAGTGTATTTCCTTTTTTTTTATTATTATTACTGTGTCTATTTATATATCAGTCAATGTATGTATTTACAGTGAAACCTGTCTGAAGTGGCCACCGAAGGGAAACAAAAAATGTGGCCTTTATAGACAGGATTTTAAACATAAAATTTATGTACCATTGTATAAGAGTGTGTATTCAAAACAAACAAAGCAAGCTTGATGAAATTTTGACAGGAGCTACAAAATCACGAGGGTTTTCCAGGAGTCTAAATGGAAAATGGTACTTGATTTTGCTAATCATTCTACAATCTGTGAGAGGGATTTTTTTTCTTCAAACTTCAAACAAATGTAATGCAATTATCTTCCTTAAAATACAATTTTCATGAACAAGTTACATTTTTAAAAATCCAAAAAAAAAAAAGAACTGGCATTTTACTTTTGACCATTGATTTTTGTGTTAGTGCTTTGCATTTCCCAATATGTGTAGTTTAAGAAATGTTTTGCTACCTTATTGCAGATAATTTGTTATGCCAACCTTGAACAGTTATGTTGAGAGGTACATTTTTATTGGGACACACTGTATTTCCCCTTCTTAACACAGGAATGATGCTACAAGCAAAGAATCATCGGGGGAGGTCGTTAGCCCCCCTCCCATCGACTGGAGTCATGTGACGGGCCTGGTCACGCCCCTCGAGTCGTGTTCTCGTCGCTGGTTGGTGGAGATGACGGGCTGTACGGAGGTTCTGGAACCAGAGGCATGTTCCCTCGCAGCGAGCGCGCTTGAATTCTTGGCTACGTTCTATGCAAAATACGCACCGCAGGTTTGTTACAGATACATATCGGATCTTTATTCTTAAATGGCAGTAACATGATTGGGAGATGTTATAAATTCCTCAAGAATGGAGTTGAAACATACACTAATGTATACATTGTGTAGAGTGTATATTCAGGCTGGAAGCATTTACTTTGAATTTGTCCACTTGAGGAGAAACAAGCAGTAATTTACTATTATCGACCCTAGTTTAGAGAGAATACACAGTACTGGTTGATGATGGAAAATCTTTCATCAAAATTTCACATTTCCATATTTTCCAGCTGAGAGTAAATTACATTTGCATTATAGTGTGGGACTCATTCACTTCATATGCAATAAAAAGTTGAGGAATTGGCAGTTTGAGTACCCGACGGAGTAGGCTCCGTTGCTGCAGTGTGTATGGCAACAATTAATATAGTCCCACATATAGATTTCTGTGTTAGTAGTTTGTCAGCAGTGGGGATTTGTGTAACAGATACGTCCAAAACGAAGTGTTCTGTTGTTTTCAACTTCTCTCTCCTGTACTATAGTGACATTTTTAGAATACTATCTGTTCACAGAAGGTTTGAAAGCAGTTGATATTAAATGTTGTTGTTCTGCAAGTAATCAACCAGTACTGTGTATTCTCATTAACTGGGCTATTTCAGACCAGGTTTTTACTATTTGGGGGGGGGGGGAGTTCCCACCCTTCAGATCTCACCTGCCAATCACATGATCGGCATAATAATTGGCATGCGCATAGAGCAAGATTTTGACTTCATGACTTGGTAGTTGGATTTTCAAAAAATGTGTATTTTCTATTTTTAGATAATTATGCAAGTAAGTGCATGAAATCACATTTTTGTATATAACTCACTCAAAATGGCTAGTAGAATGCTAATATTTGGTGAATATGTTCTTTTTGACATTTTTAACTTAACGTATTTTCATCTTTTTCTCTTTTACAGCCGTCATATAACCCTGTCGAGTGCCTTCAACACATAGAAGACTTTGTGAATCAGACCTTGATACCCTATATGACTTCATCTGCTTTTCATTCAGCTGTTTATAATCTACAGTAAGAGTCACGGCTTTCACTTTCCTCTGTTAGTTACAATATATTACTATATGAAACCTGTATATTATTGAAATAATAGTAATAATAATAGTGATAATGATGATAATAATAATACTAATACTGCTTTGGATTTCTGTGGCACCATTTTCTGTTTTGGTGAAATTCTGAAGGCAGTATATAACATAAGAAATAAATTGTAGATATAACAAAGTATCATAAAAGAAAGAAGAATGTCAGTTTTCAGAACACACAATTAAACAAGTGTGAGGTTAGGCTGCCTTTAAAGGATGTTTGAAGAGTTTGAGTCCTTCAGTTCCTGTGGATGTGAATTCCAAAGGGCTGTTCCAGCAAAAGCTCAATCCCTCCAGAATTTCATAGAAAGCGGAATATGTAATAGAACGGAATCTTAGGATTGTAGGGATCGTGCATATAGGTACTGATGTAACAAAGACTTATTGTAATAAAAGGCTGTTCTGTTGATGACATGATAAACCAAAAGAAAGGTTATACAAAATGGTAGGAAGAATCTGAGCCTTCTGATTTGTCAAGAGCCATATAATATTTCATCTCAATGCATGGACTGTGTGTTGTTGTTTTTCCCAACACATGGCCTATAAGCCTACTTTTTTTTCTCTACCACTTTCAAAGAGCTACTGCTGTATTTGTGATGGGGCATATCACATAATGCAGACCTGGCAAGTGGCAGCTGTCCCTGTTTTTAGCAAAAGAAAAAGCACTTTTTACCCTTCTCGTACATATTTGTCCATAGTAATGCAATTTCTCTAGTCAGATAAACATAAAGAACAAGCAATTCAATCTATTGTATAGAGAGTACAGCAAATTTTGTCTGATTATAAGTCATTCTCGTTTTCTTGTTCCATTTTCGCAGAACACATTCATCACTAAGGTACAGTGCAACAGACCAGAGAATATACTCCACCTCTTCCTTGCCAAGTTTCTGCTGTTGTAATGACGACGATGCTGCTCCGCCTTGTGTTCAGAGGTCATCCACCTTTGGCTATGGCATTGCTCTGTTTAGGTTGACCCATCAGCTGATAAGAATACACAAAGGCGTGGCCTCCAAGTTCGAGCCCATCGTATCGAGTTGCTACGTCGTACCTTATTTAGAGAACTTTTGTCGGGTGACGAGGGTGGAGAACGTCGGTCTTGCGCAACATTTTGCCATTTTTGAACATACGGCGGTCTACTTCCTTATCAAGATATTTCAGTCAGTGGTAAGTTGGTTGTGTCGATGGAATATCATTTTGGTATTTGACATTTTGCAGGTAAAGATGTGACCTGTCACCACAAAACGATCAATAAGTCGCAGTGGAAGTTTTCGTGTAAATGCGGTAAATAGTCGAGTTGGGTTGCAAAAGATGATTCTAAGATTCTGATATTTTCTAAAAGTACTCTAAAAGTACATACACTAAGCCTGTTATCGTTATGCTCTCTATCGATAGTACTATCGATAACCGACTGATTTTGCGTCTTAGCGATATATCGATACTGAATCTGTGTTAACGATATTAGCCGACAGACATCTATGTGTACTTTTATGAATCTTGTTTCAAATCCAAGACTGATTTCCATCATGGCAAGGGAGAGTATTATGGTTAACTGACATATTTGATATAGATTGTATGTTCCAGCATTTAAAGAAGAACTTCAAAATCACATCAAAAATCGAATTGTTGATAGACCAAATCAGCTGTCAGCTGAGTAGTCAGTAGACGGAGGTACAAGTACTGCCGACTATACATGTACACACAAGACAACAGAAATAAACGCTACATGCATGTACATTCGACTCTAAAAACTGTCTTGCTTTACCTGAAAATATTGTGCTGATACTCTTCTCAGCGTGATATTTCCGTGAAGTATTCTCCTCACACGTCTCCCAAGTTACCAGGCGACTTGACTTGGTTTTCCAGCCAAAAATATCAAAGCCAGATTATCAAAAATACAATTTATTTTGTCGCGCTAGATCATACAGACCAATACACGATGTATCATTCGTTGTCCCCGCACTGTATTCCTACCAGTGCATAAATCACGCAAGCTGCTCAGCTGAGTGGGCGTGCGAAATTACTCATGATCTTCTAGCGCACACAGCTTGCAAAATGTGGCATTTGTGATCGTTGTTTTGTGTGGTCAATGTGTAGCGCGCCGCTTCATGGTGCACTGTAGAGATCTGTATCTCTACCGTATTCATGGCAGACAACAAAAATATTATACAGATATTGACTGGTACGGGGTGTAATATAACATTCTTTGGAGCGTCAGGGAGTTATATTTTCCCAAGGGGTTATATTTTCCCGAAGCGCACAGCGCTGAGGGAAAATATGATCACGAGGGAAAATATAACTCACTGACGGTCCAAAGATTGTTACATTACACCCCCTACCAGTTGATATCTGTTAAAATTAGATGGCCTTGATTATGCTTTTAGTGGGTGATTTCAAGTTGATGTTGTTGATGGTGTTGATGTTGAGGAAAGAAAATCGACACCGAGCTCACTCTAGCAGACGATACCGATTGCAGTATCGATTGCACAAAACGTAGTGACGTCACGCGCATCTCGAGGTGTTGGATGAAAGTTACGCTGATGGCCAAAAATCATGGACTAATGCTACAAAAATGACACCAAATCATTCCTGCCTGTCCGTAAAATTGTATGAATCTGAAAGACAGTTACTCTTTCTTTATTTCCATATGGAATAATATAAATATCAGTTTGACCAATTATGTCAATTTTTAAGGGGAAAATGTATTTTCAGCGGTTTGCGTCGCACAGTGAAGCTTTCTCCATAGCCAACACACACACACATTGGTCGTATTGAACCGTAAGAGGGCGGCAGACGTTCGAAAAATATATTCAGCTGGGAAATATAGTGAGCTGTGAAAATATAACATTTTGCGATCCTTGCAAAGCGTATCATGTGACGAGCTGTGGACCAATCACATCTTCGTTACTGTACTAGCCATCTAATATACCCAAATACTCTCTTTTTGCGTATGATGGACATAATTCAATGATAATTTTGCAGATTATGTCATTGTGTTTTGTTCTTCACACGAATATGACGGTGTGATGTTGTGGGCATTGTTTTTTTTCATGAATATCTTCCGTCCATGTTTTATACATAGAAACAATGTCATTTATATCTGTGTTATAGGTTCAACAAGTTGAGGCCTGCAAGCAGCACAGTAAGCTGTACCACAGTGCGGCCATGATGTTGTTCACCCGTCTCCATCCCGGATGTGAACACTTTGCCCATGATCTCATCTCAACCGTTCTCTTCAATACTGACTTTCTGTCGTAAGTTTATCACTTTTCAAACAGTGCTGAAAGTTTGTTGATTCAATGCAGCTGTGATATAAAAGTATATTCTTGCTTATTAATACAATTGAAGTCTGGGAGAGTGAAGTTACCATTTGGAAAAATGTAAGTCATGATTTGAACGTGTAATAATTGTTTTTCATAATTAAACATGAATTGAGATGGAATTTTCCAAATAGTTCCAAAATTTGACAGGATTAATATGAAAAAAATTATTGTTATTTATTTCTTGGAGGCATGTGAATATGTGTATGTGTGTGTGTTGGGGGGGGGGGGGCGTATTTGTTATTTCCTTGGTTTTCATATTCATCAGGCTTTCTCAATGTGTCAGTCTAGGATTAAACAATGCTTCAGAAATGATATTTGTTTCATTTTGTTTTCATTAATTAATACCATCTATTTGAACTTATGGCTCATAAATTGCTGTAGTATAAATTTGCAAAATATGTTCATTTTCAGCAGGCTATGTTCTTTTGTAGCTAGGTATATATGGACAACAATATGATCTA
>JZLH01S0191452.1:44543-55270 GCA_001188425.1 Eucidaris tribuloides | reverse complement strand
CCGGGGCTCTTGTTTCTTTTTCTGCATAATTTTACTACACATTCCTATGAAAAATGCTGTTTCTTTATTTTTGACCAAAATCATCTGTATTTTTGAGTAAGAACAGGTCAGAGGTCTGATATTAACCAATCTTCCCGATGTTACAAAAATTGCGTCTGACATATGATTACTGCAACGAAAGCCTAGTTTGACTGATGCACACAGATTGGTGGCCAAATTAACCTCTTTTAATAGCAAGGTAAAGTAGCTAACATGAAGAGTACCCACTTCATCATACATGCACTCAATTCTCGGCCTCATTTCATGTAGGCATCTCAGTAGAGTTGTAGAGTCAAACACTTCTAAAAGCCCATATCATTAGTATTGATTCCAGCCAGGTAACTTGTGTATTCAGATGTAAGAAGATGAAAAATCGTTAAGTCCTAGGGGAGGAAATGGCAGAAAGAGAGAGAGAGAGAATGAAGGAGCGAGGACACTGTCAGAGTGTGAGCACAGCAAAGGTGGGGGGGGGGGGTTGGGAAGGTAGATTTGCTGCTCTTGTACGATATGGCAATTTTTGTAACTGAAAACAAAATCCCTCCAGGCTTTACTGAATTCCAAGATTGAATTTGCCCTGATGACTGGCCTTATGATTGCTTTACATTCCCAAGACAATGTGTCGAGTAGAACAGGGAATATGCATTTTAAGTTTTACCTCTTATATGAAATAAAGCGTATTGCCTTTTTGCTCAACTAACCTGGGGGGATGATTGGGTGTGAAATGACCTGAAACATTAGTCTTGACAGGCTCATTGGAGTGAGTCACAAGTCTAGAAATAGACCCAAGATGAGTAGTCTGGCTTCCAGATGATTAGTTTAACCCATCCTATAATTATAAGAAACCTACTTTCTTCAGACAACTGCTTTGACTCAGACTAGTATCTTAATGTACTCAGGTAGAGCGAGTGTACTCTGGACATACATGTAGGGCTGGTAAATAGAGAGTGCCTGTACTCCGGAGGTTAAAAAAGTTGCTTGGTCTGGAACCAAGACTGAGATAAGTTGCCTGGGTAATTTATGGACAGGAATCAATTTAAAGGATCATTTAATTTTGTCATCTTTGCGCTCGTCTAGATCAGATGTGAATGGTACTTCCTGACTAACACGTGTACTGTGCAAAGACAAGAAAATGATGTGGATTGATTTGTTGTTTCATAAACATGAAGAAATTTTGAGATGATATATGAAATAGGTGAAATCCCCTGAGGATTATATGTATCTCTTCAATTGACTTAAAATTGCCTTAAGATTGTTTTGTGACCAGGATCTGAAAGGTGTTAGATCTTGTTATTGTAATTCGTTGTGCTGATTTAACACAGAATGTAATAAATATACATGTACACATTTTTCATACGCTACTAAGAGCACATATTGCATTATACACAGGCTGATAACCCATTTTTTAATACAAATATACGTTTACCTTACGTTTACCATACGTCAGGCCAGTTGATCTCAAATTTTCTTTAAACGGCCCAAAAAGTTCAAGATGACTATTCTGTAATTAATAATAATTTTTTAAAAAAATAACGAGTCACTGGTGCTAAGTTGACTCTTGCTACAGGTATTTATTTTTGTTACTAGAATTGTGTTGTTCCAGTTTTGTAACGAACTGTGATAATTATTGAGATTTTGGTCTGTTCTCCAACTTCTCCCTTTGAGTGTTCAAATATTAATGTTCCAGCACTGCGTAAAATACAATTAAAAATGAAATCTTCCAATCCTTTGTTTGAATCCACTTGGCTGCTTTCCTGTCAATGTCATCATGCACTGATTCCTGTCAGTAATGATGGATCCCTCGTCTCATAAATATTCCATTAAATCAGCAAACCCCCTGCAGCCACACGCCATCTGGCCAAGTCTGCATTATTCATGAGATTTTTTTTCTGGGGGGGGGGGGGGGTAGCGTGTGTTTCTTACTGTTAAGTCTCAGTTGGTGTGTGTGTGTGTGTGTGTGTGTGTGTGTGTGTGTGTGTGGTATGTGTGTTTGTGTGTGTGTGTGTGTCTGTGTGTGTGTCTGTGTCTGTGTCTGTGTCTGTGTGTCTTTGATTGCAGAGATAAATTACACACATACCCAGTATGTATTTATTTGTGTATTTATCATTACTCCAGTTTCTTTATTAAGTGTGTATATAGCGGCCACCCGTCTATAAAAGCCATATTTTTTTCTCCCTTGATAGGCCGCTATAGACAGGTATCACTTTATATATGTGTGTGTCTGTATGCAAAGTTTGTGTTTCTATATGCATGTATATATATAAGCGAGACTGCTTCAAAAATTTGGATTGAAGTAATAAATGTTGGACTTAAAATGCATCAAAGGTTTCGTGTGTTTTCTGTGTTATCAATAATCGTACCAACACGTGGACTTCGTTTTTATTATATATATATATATGCATGTGTGTATGTATGTAAAGCTGACACTATTACTTTATATCATCACTCATGGTATACAAATATATACTGATACGAGAGTCTCTGGTTGAAACTATGACGAGCCCGAGGTTACGTGGACTGTACTATTTTCCCCGAGGGGCGCAGCCCCAAGGGAAAATAGTTAACAGTCAACGTAACCGAGGGCGTCATAGTTTCAAACAGAGACTCTCAGGATAGGATATATTTGTTTTATATCCGTCATCGAATTACCCGGGAAATTACACAAAGAAAAAAGAAAAGAAAATGAAATGTACTTACGGTAACCCCTACGAGTAAGTGTGCTTCGCACGGCATACAAGTGCGCGATATTTTTACTTGCAGTACGGATAAGGATACAATTCCATTAACGTATACTCTAGTTAGTCGAGTACCAATTTCATAAACCTATAAAACACTAATTTGATCCTCATTCTTATTTTAGCTATGATCCTACTTCAAACTCGACAAATTTAACCCAGTGTTAATCTTAAACTTTGCCAGACTTTCATACGGGTGTAGCATGCATAATGTCTTTCACGCGCACGGAAAAAAATAGCGTATGGTACACGTGTTTTGTACACACGATTTATTCGACTTTTTAAGCTCAAATCACGATCCCGCTGTTGGGTACTAGTCGGTCGCGGGTGGGGCAAATAGTATAGCGCCCTCATTGTTGAGAGATTAATATACTATGGGACTCGATAAGAGTCCCATAGTACTTTACCTATTCCTCTCCGAAAGTTATATACCTTTCAAGAACTAACTACACAGACATAGATGTGTTTATTTTGGATCATGGTGACATACTTTTGGAGCCAAGCAGAATTCAACGACACCGTTATCAATGAGGGATATAAAATTAATAATCGTAAATGGCAGGTGTGAAAAATAATGTTTAAAAAAAACACAAGAAAGAGAATAACAGTAAAAAAGGAAAAGAAAACATTTGTGGAAGGGTAGTTTAGAATTCCATAATCAACAACGTCACTTTCATGAAACCATAGAAAGAAAATTATAACATTTGCACCCTCTAATACAGGATATTTTGATCTTCTGTCTCATACTTCCAAAAAAAGTGTCACTTATTACACTGTAGCTTAAATTGTTCAAGCTATCAATGATGGAAGGATCTCCAAGAATATTTAAGGAGTGCCTAAGATCCATTTGTATTTTAAGTTTCACCATTTCAATAAACATCAATTTCTTCATAACAAAGATCATAGGAGTGCCCAGGATTTTCTTAAAAGGCGTGTTTCGTGGTGCAAATCGATGCGACAAGCAAAAAAAGTCATCAAAGTCTGAAGGTAACCTGTTCATGGTGCAAATCGTGACAAGTGAAATAAGGTCTTCAGGCCTAAAGGCAACCTGTTCATGGTGCAAATCGATAGGACAAGCCAAACAAAGACAATGATGCCATCAAGTTTGAGATTGCACTGTTCCCATTATTATCAATCTGGGGAATGTTTTCCAGAAAAAAGTTGGGGAGGGGGTGTTTTCAGGAAACAGTGTGTGTTGGCTCAGTTGGTAGAGCGTCCGCCTCACAACTGGGAGGTCGGTAGTTCAAGCCCATTCAAACCCCGGCCGCATCAGACCAAAAGACGTTAAAAGATGGGAGTTGCTGCTACCCTGTTTGGCGTTCAACAATTTAAGGGATAGAGCAACGTCGATCTGGCGCTGCGGGCAAAATGAATTTTCGGAGGATTTCTATTTCTGATTTCTATATCAAACAATAAAGTATGGATTATTATTAAACATCCCCCTTTTACAAATGCTCAGTACACCTATCATGACACAGATCAAACATCTACACTGCCCCTGCATAGCCCTACTCCATTTTGACTTCACTTGAAACATGTTTTATGTTCTCTTATAAGCAGCGTTAATGTCATTTCAATTCCATTTGTCCTCAGGATGCCTGAAGGGCTATGACATTTTAATTGAGAGCTGATGGACGACTCGGTAAACAATACATCATGTGTGGCGGAAATGTACTCGAGACTCTAGGCATACACTGACTCATTTGTGTAGACGTGAATGCATTTAATGGAAGAGTACATTACTATTTCCCATGGTATATATTATTGTAAATTATAGTAATTTAAGTCCTTTTTTCTCTTAAGAACAGATTATCCATGCCTTCTTATCTTTCATCTTAAAGGGTTACATACCCACACACACATACACACCCACATCCCACACACACACACCCACATCTCCCATACACACATACGTATACACACACACACACACACACACACACACACACATATGTTTAATCACCTTCGACAGAGGATGTACTAATTTTAAGGTGAGTGTATCTGTGTGTGAGTGTGTGAGTGTGTGTTTGTAACAGTAATACCGAGGACACACACGGCTAATTTTTACTTATTAACCCGTTGACTCCAAGATTCTGAAAATCCCGTAGAGTTAACACAGGGCACATCCGGTTCCCGTAGCCAACGGGTTAAATGAGGACGAACCTTCTGACAACTGCGGACGTATACATGTACATTACAGTACACAACCTCCAAATGCGGACGTTCTCTATATACTCCCAGACCTTGCTTACTGGTTGTAATGCCGCATAAGCACCTCCATTACAACAAGATCTAAAAACGTGGACCGTCCCCCCTGGAAGGTATGTCCGCGGTTGTACAGTAAAATTAATCCAAAACGTCCACGGTTGGAGGTGATTACAAACAAACACACACACATACACACACACACAGCCACACAAACACACACAGCCACACATTCACAAACATACAGAAACACAGACACACACAAGCTAACATTCTCACACTGCAAATGGAATTCCTCGGGTCTAACTGATCTGATACTGTACATAATTTAATGTAATATGTATTATAATATGCACCTTATTTTGTCCAAAAGGATTATATTTTACTGGGTGACTCAAACTAAATATTGCCAATGTCACATGGCTTAATCAGGGATGATACCTGTAGAAGACAACCAACTGTATTGTTCCAGATGTCATATTAGTTAATCCTATTTGATACTAACTCACCCATCCCACGCCCTAAAAAATATAGATGTCTACTGAGCTAAGTGAAGTGGATTAAATGAATAATTCAAAGCAATGCACTCATATTTTGCGTGATCATGCATCTCTTACGGATTCGGAGGAAAATATAATTTGGGAATTGGGCCTGAAATGTCACAGTTAGTGGCAAAAGTATGGTTGATTCAAGGAAATGCATACAAAATTCCTGTTGAAAAAGGAAACTGGTGGGAGTGGGGCAAGTATCTGATATTCAGCTTGAACTTCAGGATTCACACCCAAATAATGTTACATTACATCCTTTGAAATTTGTCAGGTCTCCTGAAATACATTATGCTGCAATTCGTATCATTAAAGGTTAGTGACATGATTGGGAACACTTGAAAATGCCTCAAGAACCGAATGAGTTGAAATATATACCAACTATACACTAGCAGGAGTGGATCACCCACCTGGGAGGATTTGTCTGTAATGTGTTTACTTAAAGAGAATCAAGCATAAACATAGGAGTATCTTATTTTTTGCCGGGGACGATAAAAATAAGCCCCATAGAGTGCCACACAGCAGGTTTCCCTGCTACGAGATATATCGACATTGTTTATTTTAGAATTGGATGCAAACGTTTGGACGGCCAAGACTTTTCAGCAGGAGAATCCTTGCAATAGTTTAAAAGCATTTGATTCTAGAGTAATTTCAGCCCAGAGTTGAGGACTACTCCGCAATCAAAGTGTCAGTTACCTTTAACAAACGAGGTTTTTGGATAGATAGATGTCTGGGTTAAAATACAGTTTTTTTCATTTGGCAACCTGCTTGCCAACTACTAGTGGCAGGTTGTGGCATATGTGTTTTAAATTTGTGGATTTATTTGAAAATGCGCTCAAGAACCAAATGAGGTTGAAATATATACCAACTATACACTAGCAGGAGTGGATCACCACACCTGGGAGGATTTGTCTGTAATAGTGTTTACTTAAAGAGAATCAAAGCATAAACATAGAGTATCTTATTTTTTGCCGGGAACGATAAAAATAAGCCCCATAGAGTGCCCACACAGCAGGTTTCGCTGCTACGAGATATATCAACATTTTTATTTTAGAATGAGTCAACGTTTGACTCCAAGATTTCACCAGGAGAATCCTTGCAGTAGTTTACTTGATTCTAGAGTATTATTCAGCCCAAGTTGAGGACTACTCCCACATCATGTCATTTACCTTAACAACGAGGTTTGGATAGATAGAGTGTCTGGGTTAAAATACAATTTTCATCTTGCAACCTGCTTGCCAACTAACTAGTTGGCAGGTTGTGGATATGTGTTTTAAATTTGTGATTTATGGCAATTTCACAAAAGTTATATTCAGAATGAGATGGTAGTCAATAGAATAGTTACCTTGATTTCATTTTAAATTCTGTCAGAGCGCTCATATCATCAACAGGCAACAAATATTAGTCTATAGATACTAGCCCAAGAAGATAATACCGCGGCAGTGTGTAAGCTGCATTATATGATGAAAATTACATTTTCTCCAACGCATTAATGCCCTAAAAAATAGCATCTTCTAAAATCTTTCCATTTTTGAAGAAATTAAAGGTATTGGCTAATATTTTACCACAGTTAAAAAAATCGAGCCTGGCATGATTCCCATGCTATGCCGAGTGTCTTTTGATGAGGTCTAAAAATGAAGCTCTGAAAAATTGGTATTACAAAAATGAGTATTTAGTGCTTTAACACCCATTCAAATCTAAGACCACATATTTGTGTGGTTTGGCTTTTAATACTGGGATGTGGCTGTAATTACCCCATCTAATGGACTATGCTAAAGTAGAGAAAAATATCAGTTTATTCAATTGAACAGGGTGCAACAGTGTCATAGAATATTTAATTTTGTTATAATATTTAAATGACATTTAACTAGAATTTCATTAAACTTTACAAATTGGCAACGGCTGTTGTTCTGATGAGGGCTTTGGGTTGTTCCACTTTGTTGGTGGGTGATGTATTGAACTAATTTGAGAAGCATATTGTACGGACGTGTTTTTTCATTTGTATGACGTTTAAAAGTGAAATTTATTCAATCAAAAATTATTTTTAATCTTAGATTTCACAAAGAAAATATAGATCCTAAAAATTTCCCCATATAAATATAATTAAATTAATTACACTAATTGTTTGACAGCATCATTCAATGCCCATTACCCGTTTTTATGTAATAGACTATTCCAGTATGTTGCCAATTTTGATGAAAAAGCAAATTTGTAGTGATTATTTTACTCTGGAATCAGGCGCCTAGTATTGAATGAGTTTAAAAAGTGAAAATCGTAAGTTGACCAAATTCACTTGCCCATTTCCTCCCATAGACTTACTGTGTGTACACTAGGTTAATAAAACTCGCCCCGAGTTTTATTGTTTATTCATGTATAAACTTGCCATTGCAGTGTAAATTTCCAAACTTGTGTATCTAGGGTGTTTATTTGTCCATTTGAACACTAATGTAGCTTAGATACCAAAGTTTGACAATTTTTAAATTGAAGCTCCACAATGTTAGCCTATCACTTTAACTCAAAATTACATCAATGCCCCCATCCCCAACTTTTGCTATATAGGTGATAGTCAGCTGATATGTGCATGTCATTGTAAACAACTTTTCAGTTGGTAAGATGCTGCTGTTTTTGCCCTTTTTTTTAATGTCTGGCTTGATAGTACATGTATCGTAGTAATGAGAGGTTTTAAAAAGCAAATTGTCAGACCAACCAAGTCCAGACATGGTTTTGATGTCTGAATGTTAGCACAATAACTTCATTCAGGTTTGTTTTAGTAATATAATTGAAGAATTGGAAATGTATAGGCCACAATTACATAGTTATACCAGAATATCTTTGTAACATATTGTATACATGTGTGGTGAAGCCAAGTCTCATATTTCGCTGTATACACTATGTCTGGATCTATAAATTATTTCAGAATTTACGGTAATAAATCAGGTGACAGACTAAAATAGATTTAAATGAGTTAAAACGGTTAGCAGTAATACACGTTCGGATGAATTATGTCATGTCGGGAAGTATCCAGGCAGAGATGTCATTGTCACACGAATGCTCATCGAACATGAAACCTAAATGAAGAGAGATTGTTTTTCGAATATGCGTGGTGGCGGCACTTCACAAGAAAAAAAAAATAAATCACTGGTCATTTAGGAATGCGCCAATATGGTTTATTTGAAGTACCCTTCCCCATGGGTCCATGAAAAATATAATCAGAAATGAGGGACAATATCAGGGAAGACATTTAAGGGATCAGGAAATCAGATTGACGATCCTAAGTGGGTGGCATCAAGTACCTAAACAATGAGATCTATTTTTGATGACTTCCTCATGAGCTCAATGTTTCCCTGTGACCTTTCAAGAAACCCCCCCCCCAAAAAAAAAAAAAAAACAACTACAATTATGAATGCCCACCTAATGCTTAGATTTGGATATCATTTAGGTGAAATATGTTTTAATTTTATCAAGGTTTTAATTTTATCAATATGTTTTAATTTTATCAGGTTGGCAAGAGATTTTGTGTGTGGAAAATGTGAAAAAGGACCAGGAGAGATGGTGGAACATGTTGAAAAGTTGTGTGATGAGGTGGAAACAGTGAAGGAGTTTACATACTTGGGGGACAGAGTGAGTGTGAGTGGAGGGTGCAGGGCAGCTGTGACAGCAAGGGCAAGATTTGGATGGGTGAAGTTTAGGGAATGTGGAGAGTTGTTATATGGGAAAAGGTTTCCTCTAAAGATGAAAGGATTAGTTTATAGGAGTTGTGTGAGATCGGCGATGTTGTATGGGAGTGAAACATGGTGTTTGAGTGAAAATGAGATGGGGATTCTGAGAAGGACTGAGAGAGCAATAGTGAGAGCGATGTGTGGTGTGAAGCTGATGGACAGGAAGAAGACTGAGGTGTTGATGCAGATGTTGGGTTTGGAAGAGATGGTGGATCAGATGGCGAAGGCGAACGGAGTACGTTGGTATGGACATGTGTTGAGGAGGGATGTTGATCATGTTTTGAGAAGGGCACTTGAGTTTGAGGTGCCTGGCCAGAGGGGAAGGGGGCGACCGAAGAAGACATGGAAGAAGCAGGTGGTGGAGGAGAGTAGGAGGGTTGGGTTGAGGGAGGATGCGCCGAATAGAGTAAAGTGGAGGGAGGGGGTGAGGGTGATTTCTGTGAGTGCGAGGTGAATCCGGCCACCCCCGTAGCTTGGGGACTAAACCGGATTTAAAACCTGGATTACTACTACTACAAATAGTAAATTCTGTGTTTAGCCTAATCCCATTTTGTTGTTAAAGTTGATAAAAGTTGCATTTTGTTGTGATCACAATGTGATGAATTTGAAGTACATGACAATTCTATTCACTTTTGAGAAGGGCACTTGAGTTTGAGGTGCCTGGCCAGAGGGGAAGGGGGCGACCGAAGAAGACATGGAAGAAGCAGGTGGTGGAGGAGAGTAGGAGGGTTGGGTTGAGGGAGGATGCGCCGAATAGAGTAAAGTGGAGGGAGGGGGTGAGGGTGATTTCTGTGAGTGCGAGGTGAATCCGGCCACCCCGTAGCTTGGGGACTAAACCGGATTTAAAACCTGGATTACTACTACTACAAATAGTAAATTCTGTGTTTAGCCTAATCCCATTTTGTTGTTAAAGTTGATAAAAGTTGCATTTTGTTGTGATCGCAATGTGATGAATTTGAAGTACATGACAATTCTATTCACTTCATGACTGTTGAAATATCATGGTAGAGATATTATAAGACCACAGTAGTTTAGTTCTTGTTGTTGTTTTTATTGGGGAGGGGGAGCAAATCCTTGCACAAGACATTCAAAATTTCTTGTTTATTTTTGTGACATTAAATTATTTCAACATAATATATTTATTTCTGTTAATTGATGTCATAAAACACACTGGTGTTTTACATTCTGTTTTACATTTTTGTCAGGACAAAAAGGTTTTCATTTTCTCCTCCACCGTGAACTGGTTTGGTGGTTATCTGTCCACATTTCCTCCTGAATCTCCTTCTGTCCCTTCATGATACTTTGTTTTACCACAATATCTCAAGAATGGAATGATGCGTTTTCATGAAACCCAGCTGAAGTATGTTTCACTATAGACAAATGGACTGATCAAAATTTGGGGTCAAGAGGTCAGAGGTCATGGGTCACTGTGTAGTATGCAGGCAATACATACTGCACAGTGTAGTATGCAGGTACTCCCAGCTAAC
>JZLH01S0191452.1:9211-33775 GCA_001188425.1 Eucidaris tribuloides | reverse complement strand
AAGTTATGTTTCAAAGTATTCAGTGAGATTCATTCAATACAAGCTACCCTTTTATTTAGGTTCTGCTACTTTTGTTACATGAGTATATCTAGACATATGTTGAAAGATGAACTCTAAGATTGTGTTACAACAATTTAAAAATGAACCATATAAGATAAGTCATTTTACTCACATTTATGTTGTAAATGAATATTATATGACGTTGTTCATTTATAATGTATTATTTCATTTGAATTGATGATACAAAAGTAGTAAAAGTAAATTCAAATCAAAATCAAATACTCTACACAGACAAACTGTGAATAATGTATATACATGTACATAACATATGATTAGAGGATACAATGCAAATTTAACTCTTCAAGACAGAAATCTCGCATTCACTTACAATGTACAGGAGGTTTTAATCACATTGTAGTGAGGTGTTTATTGTACCTGGTATTAACTCTATTGATTTTTGCACTATATTGCATAACTGTTTGTATAGATGTATCTACATTCCTAAATATCATTTGACATTTCAAGTTTATGCTGATGAATGTAAATTTGCAAAGGCTTGCCTTATTATTCAATTTCTTCCATAAAGTGGAAAATACATTTTCCCAGGACAATAAAAAATGGTAAAAAAAAAACCCTAAATATTTGCAGAAAAATGACTACAAAAATACCTATTAGTCTGACCCATTTCCACTGCCTGACTAAATACACAAAGTGTAATGGTTGACATTAAAGTCTACCCCAGGTCATCAGTGCACAATAATCAATACCTTAGATGCTATTTTATAGAGTATGTCACTTTAGAAGAAGTGTATTGATCATGATAATACATGCATATCCACATCAGCTCTAGTATCTTTTTGTTTTTTGTCTTGTGTCTACAGATGCGTGTATGCATGTATGCATGTATGCATGTATGTATGTATGTATGTATGTATGTACATACATACATACATACATGTGTGGGTGGGTGTGTGTGTGTGTGTGTGTGTGTGTGTGTGTGTGTGTGTGTGTGTGTGTGTGTGTGTGTGTGTGTGTGTGTGTGTGTGTGTGTGTGTGTGTGTGTGTGTGACTTACAAACAACTAATCAGATTTTAATGTATGTACTTAGAGGCAACACTGAACTAATTATATTTCTGGGTTGAACAGTCGTAGGTTAAAGTTCACAGGGCCCTCTAGATATGTTTGATATGAGTTCATTACCATGGTACATGTAACTTAACGTGATCAGATTGGGTACATGCATGAGGCATTTCAATTTAGATCAAATTGGGTGGGAATGTAGAGGCATACCATCAACTGCATACCCATTGACTACCCTAGTTATTTCTAGGATTGATATGTAACTTGTAATTTGTAACTTCCTTGCTGGTACGATCCACAGAAGATATACTGAACAGTGCCTTATAGCACAAAAGCATGTGTTTACAGGTGTTCCCAAATAATAATCTTTGTTTAAGGGTATACTCATTTATTCATTTATTTATTTAAAAACATTTATTTCCATCAAACATAAAAACAATACAATACAATATACAAGACATGCTTATTTTTGTTATCGGGGCATTATATTATAATCGTGAATATATAGGTACACAAGTAATTATCATATTGAAAGCAAACAATAAGTAGGTTCGTGAACAAAAAGTACTTTTACTATTAGGTGTGGTGCCAAGGCATTATACTAAACAGAAATTATCATAAATGCATGAAATGAAATACCAAATTGAAAAGAGTGATCCATGGCAGCAATCATCTCGACAAATTGGACACTGCCAAGATGTAAGATTGTTAATTATCCAAAAATCAAAATGAAGTCAAGTGATTGATATACCTGTCCACAAACCGCTTGACTTTTATTGAGAAAATAAGTTTTGCAATGAGTTCAGGCTGGCAAATGAGCTGAATATATACTTCTACTTGTGTTCATTATTGTACAAACACTACCACACTACTGTTAGGAACATTCAGTGTGACTGAACCATGAAATGAATCATGCTTTTGCAATGAATAGCAACCAACACCACCTATATCAGTCATATAGTCCTGATTGTACTTGGTAACTTGGTCCCTTTCCTTTAAACTAGTTCTGATGGAAAGTACTAATTGTAATTCTTCATTGAATTCTGCGTATAGACAAAAATTTGATATGCACTGTTGACAGCCAAATTGCACATTCAGTTTTCGGAGTATGCTACCAATGTAGTTCCTATGGCACACATACAGGTGTAAATGCATTGTATTGGGCACTAACATATCTTTGGATATTGCATGCTTTTTTGTTTACCAGAGTACTTAAACGAGGTCAAGATAAACGGAGGTGGTATAAACATCACTTTTGACTTAGACTGAGATTAAGTTAAATTGAATTTATACATGGTTTAAGTTAAAACTAGACCCGAGTTTAGTTTTAACATTGACCAGTATTAGAATGCAGACGCTTTAAAGACACCGACTAACATTGTGGAACTTAAAATGAAAAAAAAATTGTCAAACTTTGCTATCTGAGGTACATAGTAGTGTTTGAATGGACAAATGAACACCCAGAATACAAAAGTTTGGACATTTATGCTTCCACTGGCAAGATATGAATGAATAAACAATTAATACTCGGGGCAAGTAGAAAAAAGCCTGGATCTACACACAGTATGTCTATAGGGGGAAATGGCAGGTGAATCCAGGCAACTTACGACTTTTTCATTTTTTTAAAGCAGAAGACAATCATTTTGAAATGCAATTTTCAGCTGGGCTTTATTTTAAGACCTTATCAAAGACAACTGGAAACAATGTTATACAATGCCTTCAATGCAAAGTTGGAAATAAAGTCTTCTCCCAGGTCTTTCATGTACCAAAACTATTATTATTATTATTATTATTATTATTTTTGATGCAGGTACATATATACATTCATATAGTTTCCATTAAAACATCTCTCTGGGTTCATAAACCCAATGAATGCCACCCACCACTGCTCCAAACTATAACCATCTGACCTTTGGTCAGCAGGTATTCACTTTTCACTGGATGATGTACACAAATAATGTCTGGTAGCCAAACTAGTGTAACAGTTGAGTAGCATTCAAATTTAGGGGGAAATGTGTCATACAGTGTTTTAATCAATATGAATGTATAAAACATGCATTTTTATGAAAACTATAACTTCCTTGCCCCAAGACTTTGTGAAATGTGAAGGTATACTTGAATTTGTACATAAGAAATAGTTTAAATTTAGCTTACTGCATGTACCTCAATAAGTTCATTTGGGCATGTATGCATATTGAGAACACGCCCTTATACCACGATGTACTATCCATGCAAACTATATGCACCCAGAACATACTGTACACACCATATATTTTGTGTCCATATATTTTCGCGATTTTGCTTCAAGACGGGGAATTCATGAGAGTATATTTTCGCGGTTTTATTGTATTTGCATTCACTATGTACAGAAATATCAGGAAGTGAACATTTTCGTATTCAGTAAGTCACGAAATTCGTGAAACTAAAACCACGGCAAAATATTCAGCGCATACCATAGTTATTTATCAGTGTTATATTAGATTCCACATATATCAGTCCTTCCTATGTGTAAGCACCTTCGAACAAGGGCATAAGTCAACACTCTGCATATCAACTAAGGACAATCGTCCTCTATTTGCTCGATAGGGCAAATGGTGGGAAATCCTGTTTTCATTTATAAAGTGTAATAGAGGTATCGTGGAAGTTTTGAAAAAAAAATGGTATGCAGTGGAGAAATTCATGGTTGTATGGTTGACTGTCAAACCCACATTGTTTGTCCACGGGATGTACATGTACCTGTCCCCTCTTAAAGGTATGTAATTTTGATTTATAGACCTTGGCGTGTACAACTCCTCGATTGGTAGTACTTACAAGTTTGTTTGTGTGTGCGTGTGGGGGGGGGCGGTTGGTGTGTGGGTGGGTGGGTAGGTGTGGGTGTGTGTGTGTATGTATGTGTGTGTGTGTGTGTGTGTGTTTGTGTCTGTGTTTACAACAGCACTTTACTTTAGACTTCAACTTAGGTTCAATTAAATGGCATTTCAATAACCCACCCTTCAGTATAGAAAAAAACAATAGTCGATTCAGTTTGAGCACATACATATAATACACCACTTAAAATAGGCCTATTCCACTTCCCTGTTACATATAAATACACATATGGTGTACCTTCCATGATTATTTTCTAGTTCAATGTTCAATTGTCACACACATCTGACTCTTGGCTGCCCTTCCTGATTTTAAATAAAACATTTATTTTATTGAATTCAAGTGAACTTTGTACTGTTCATTTGTACAGAGCTTCCAGAGTGTTCTATGCAACTGCCTACACCATAGCACTTTTTTGAAATTTGCTACAAAATACAGTATACTGTCCCATTCTATGGTGGAAATAACGCAATTTTTTTTTTCTATAGCAATCCTTTGTGTGTTTGTGTGTGACTACTTTACATTTTAGATTTCAACGTTCAAAAGACGTGGGGAAACGAGCGATTCGATTGTAGCAACAACAAAAAAGAAGCTTGTTCAGTTTGAGCGGCAGAGCATGGAATATCATGAATACCTGAACCCACCCATGCCTGTTTGTGCATGATATGTACGCCATGTTGGATATACCTAGTTCATTACTTCCTTGTTACATAAATGGACATACAGGTATACATGTGTTAAACTATGCAGGAAGTTTATTGGTTGTTTTCTTCTCCACCATCCAACCAGTCTGCTGCAGAACTTGTTGCTGAGGGCTTCATCATTATTGCCTTTTTGCTGATGGTAAAACTTGAGTGCTAGTTGTAAAACGAGCAGAAATGCAGTCAGTGTACACATACATGTAGGCGAAACCTGAGCTTAGATTGGTGTGGAGAGGAGGGGAAGCTGATATGGCTGAAGGAAGAGAAACCAAACCTTCACAGAGCCTGGTGTGTCCTCTGTGCCTGGACATATTTGAGGATGCCAAACTCCTGAGTTGTGGACATACATTTTGCCGTAAATGCTTGGAGACTTATGATAAGGGTCACCTTGACTTGGATCACATGGTCTGTCCACTCTGTCGGAAACATACAAAGTTTTCATTGGGCCGTGTCCGAGGCTTGTCTCCAAATGTTAACATCAATGGACTTGTCGATGAGTTCCGTAATACCACCATTGGATCTACTACTGTTCATGAGAATTGTCCAAAATGTACATCATGTGACATGCAGCATGATGCAGTCATGTTTTGCCATGATTGTGATAAGTATATGTGCGAGGACTGCAATGATGGGCACAAGAGAATGAGACATGTGTTTGCAGGCCACCATGTTGTTTCAATGCAAGATGTTCTGACTGGAAAGGAGAAAATTGTGAAGCATTTTGACAAATGCCCCATCCACAAACCAGAAAAGAGAGATTTTTTCTGTGATGATTGCAAAGCCCACATCTGTCAGAAGTGTACCATCGTTACTCATCGGGATCACAAAATAAGAAATCGTCTTGATTTTGGGAAAGAGATGCAAGAGATGGTGGAGAGTCTTGTTGATGAGAGCACTAAAAAGAAAAATGAGATTGAGAGGAATATGGACACCATGGAGGTGCACAGAGGTGAGATGAAATCTACTTTTGAGAAATTGAAAGTCGAAATATGTCGGGCTCGTCAAAACAAAGCTAAGCACCTAGAACAGAATGAGAAAATATTGCTTCAAGAAGTCGAGGAATTCGAGAATTGCCTAGAAGGAAAATTGAATGATTCAAAAGAAAGTCAACAACGAATGTTATCTCATATTGAAAGCACTATGATGTTGGTATCAAAGGATCACCTAGTCAATCTGGAAGGAGACAGCCTGGAAACACACAACCACCTCTGTACAGAATTGGAGGAGATACTGAAGGAAGAGGTTGATGACGGGTTAGGTGGTCGGGTTCTTGAGGCTGCAAAGGAGTCACAATTTGTGCCTGCTGGGGATGGTGTCATTGATTTGGGGAAGATGGTGAAACCTGTCCTGAATGTGGTGAAGGAAGGAGAGTTAGCAGGCAGTGCATGGGGAATGGCAGCAAGGCCACATGAATGTGCTGTATGTATTGTGTATGGTAACAAGCAAGGTGCATTAGTGTATGGTATGGATGGCAGGAAGCAGCATCATCTCCAGCAGCATGCAGACGACATGTGTGATATTGCATTTCTGTCAGATAGGAGGTCAGTTGTGTCAGTTGGGTGTGACAGGTTGAGGATGTACCGTGCAGATGGTTCACCAACTAGCCATCGGTTTGACATTCCTCATGATGGTGGCGGGTATCCTAGGATTAACACAGACCACAATGATAACATATATGCTGTCAACGTGACAAGTAACATCTATATCTTCAAGCCAACTGAATCTGTACCAACAACCATCATCCCAACAGGAACCAAGCCACCACTACAGATCTGTGCAACAAAGTCAGGTACAATAGTGACAAGTACCTGTCACATCTCACCAAATGTTGTGACTCTGTATGACAGAGATGGTAATGTAGGCAGCACCATCACCAAACCTAGTGGATTCCTGTATGCAGCTGTTGACAGTCAGAACAGATTGTACATTGCATGGGTTAAGAAGGAGGAGGGTATCCTGTCACTAACTCGCTACACTCTGGATGGTACACATGTCAGAAATAAGACTGAGTTTCAGGAGCTTAAATTAACACTTCTGTCACCCTGGTGTTACATGCAGTGTTTGTCAGCAGACATCATTGCCTTTGCCTGTTACAGGAAGTTGTACTTCATCAAGGTGCCATATTAACCAAGTAACATTCCCTATCATCTAAACCACTGTAACAAATGGTATAACTGATTATAACACATTGTGCCATAATCATGTTGCAAGTGTCAGTTTGGTATGAAATGTGTACACATCTAAAAAAAATCACATAATTATTACAAAATTATCAAAATGCCAGTTTTGACAAGTTTGAAGATATGTAGTTTCAGTATTTTCTCAATATTACAAAATCGACTCCGTGAAGTGTCAGACTTAGTCTTGTTCTCAACACACTCTATGGTCTTGAGGGATCGAGCAAGTCTTTTGTTTGCACAAATTGATTTTGAAAACAAAAATTGCATATGAGATACAAACTAACTTTACCCCAGCATTCCTAAAACGTAATCTAAGATATTTTCACACGTCCATAAAAATCCATAAAGAGCATGACAAACATTAATTTTGTTTTTCATCTCCAGAATCCAATGATTTCTGATTACCAATGTGAGGATATAATTCATTCATTAATGTTAACTGAAAACTGTGTAAAAACTTGTTAATACTGGAAGTTTAGTTCACATATTTACAGGCCCCCTACATATTGATATGCAGTGCACCAGTGCTGTATTTGTCCACAGTTAAGTCATGTACTTTGAAATGTACAGGTGATACATACCTGCTAACTGTTAACAAAGCTAAGCACCTAGAACAGAATGAGAAAATATTGCTTCAAGAAGTTGAAGAATTTGAATACTTACTAAATAAAACGTTGAATGATTCAAAGAAAGGTCAGCAACAGATGTTATCTCATATCGAAAGCACTACGATGTTGGTATCAAAGGATCACCTAGTCAATCTGGAAGGAGACAGCCTGGAAACACACAACCACATCTGTAAAGAATTGAAGGAGATACTGAAGGAAGAGGTTGATGACGGGTTAGGTGGTCGGGTTCTTGATGCTGCAAAGGAGTCACAATTTGTGCCTGTTGGGGATGGCATCATTGATTTGGGGAATATGGTGAAACCTGTCCTGAATGTGGTGAAGGAAGGAGAGTTAGCAGGCAGAGCATGGGGAATGGCAGCAATGCCACATGAATGTGCTGTATGTATTGTGTATGGTAACAAGCAAGGTGCATTAGTGTATGGTATGGATGGCAGGAAGCAGCAGCATCTCCAGCAGCAAGCAGACGACATGTGTGATATTGCATTTGTGTCAGAAAGGAGGTCAGTGGTGTCAGTTGGGAGTGACAGGTTGAGGATGTACAATGCAGATGGTTCACCAACTAATCATGAGTTTGTCATTCCTCATCAATGTGGCTACATTGCTAAGGTTAACACAGATCACAATGATAACATATATGCTGTCAACGGGACAAGTAACATCTATGTCTTCAAGCCAACTGAATCTGTACCAACAGCCATCATTCCAACAGGAACCACAACACCACAACAGATCTGTACAACAAAGTCAGGTACAATAGTGACAAGTACCTGTTGGACCACACCAAGTGTTGTGACTCTGTATGGCAGAGATGGTCATGTAGGCAGCCCCATCACCAAACGTAGTGGTTACCTGTATGCAGCTGTTGACAGTCAGGACAGACTGTACATTGCATGGGTTAAAAAGGAGGAGGGTATCCTGTCACTTACTCGCTACACTCTTGATTGTACACATGTCAGAAACAAAACTGAGTTTCAGTCGACTAAATTAACACTGACGTGGGAATGGTGTTACATGCAGTGTTTGTCACCAGACATCATTGCCTTTGCATGTAACAAGAAGTTGTACTTCCTCAAGGTGCCATATTGACCTTCCAAGTAACATTCCAGACCATATAAACCACTGTAACAAATAGTGGGACTGATTATATCACATTGTGCCATAATAATTATGTTGCAAGTGTCAGTTTGGTATGAAATGTGTACATATCTGAAAAAAAAGAAGAAAAGTCAGTTAATTGTCACAAAATCATCAAAATGCCAGTTTTGCTGAAATTAGATAGACAATAATTGTACCTTGATTAGCCTTCCCAAAGCTTAATTTTAAATGTTTTCATACGTCTACATTAATTAAGAATCATGACACACATTGATATATGATTTTTGGTTACCAGTGTGAAGATATGTTTATTAATTAATGCTCTTGAAAACTGTTTATACTTTTTGTTCAAGACGTCAAGTTTACTTCACAAATTGGCACACCCCATATTGTACTAGGTGTTAAAAAATAAAACTTGTCAATTTTGGTATATAATAACACAGAAACTGTACACCAGATAATACTGGCATGAGTACGGGACGGGTTATAGCTGAAGAGTGAACATTTTTGTTGGAGGTGGTTTGTATAATATGATATCAATAATCAGTTTCATGTAATTCACGCTTATTTAAAAATTTAGGGTTCAGACTTTGCTCAAAATCCAACCCCCTGTACAAAATTGAAACTGTACAGAAATCAAATGGTGTGTGTGACAGTGTGTGCCTTGTCCACACACAATAGCAATAGACAAGCAACAACCTCCACGCTCGTAACTTGCATTGAGTACTGCCTTGCAGATGAGGCAGGGACTTTAAGCGCATGGCTGCGTTACAGGCTGAAGTGCGATGCGTTCTGAAACGATTGGGCAATTTGGTCGGCGCACGTTGCGACTCTCATTTCCTCATTTCAACCGGATGAATTTCTAATGTTTTTCTTTGTTAACGGGTTGAGAAAAATACCTCATTATGAGCGAAATCTCGCAATAGCTGAGCTCGTTATAAATGATGCTTCTTTCCATTGAACAGCACGTAAAATGAAAACGGGACCAAGACAATCACCTGGTTAAAAGCGGTACCTCGCTATATCCGAGCTCATTATAACTGGGTTTCCCTGTATTATGTAGATAAAAAGTAAAAATTTATCTCTTTTTTGTCTCAACTCTAGTGAAGTGTCATTCTGTGGGATATATACAATACAAACTAGCCTGTATAAGTTTCCACACTATACTTTTGTTTTGTTATGAGAATATCTCTTTATATGTTTAAAGGCAGTGTCATTTGCAAACATCCCCGCAGACCAGGAAAAGATAATCCATGCCTTAGGCTATTGATGAAGGGCATGTCTGTGAAATCTGGGGTCAGTGATTGCCTAGAATTGAAAATGCAAAAGAAAAACAATAGCCGTTTAGTGTACGTTCTATGGGAAATAAATTCACATCTGAGTCTAACGGTCACTATAATTCCAACAAAACTGAGTTTCTAGCTCTTATATTTCGCTAAAGGTTCCCAGATGGCATTGTCTTCTAAATGACATTGTATTTACACAATGTTATTTTTTAGGCATGCAAAAGAGATCTCCTGCCTTTAAAGATGAACTGTAAGATTGTGTTGTAATATAAAGTGATGTAAAATGAAGCATAAATTACTTACATTTCATTTTTTAATGAACATTGTATTTTATATGAAGTTTTTTTTAATTTATGATGTATTATTTAAATTGATCAGGGTAGGAAATAACCTTGGGGCAACAGGCGATTTAGCCCCCAAAATTGACAAAATAGCCCCCTGAAATAACAAAATAGCCCTCATTTTTTTCTCATAGGGTTCAAATCACTCAACTGAGCTTGAAAGAAGCCCCAAATAATAAAATTTTATTTCTTGCCCTGGAATTAATGATACAAAAGTAGTACAAGTAAATTCAAATCAAAATCAAATACTCTTCACAAATTAACTGTGAATAATGTATATAGGATAAGGATATATTTAGAGGATACAATGCTGATCTGTACATTTAACCCGTCAGGACAAAAATCTCTTATTCATTCATTTACTATGTGCAGGATGTTTTAATCATGGTAGTGAGGTGTTCTTTGTACCTGGTAGTAGCTCTATTGTTTCTTTCACTATACAGGTTGGCTCAGAAAGAATGCTACGAGTATGATCGCTAATTTCTTCACTTTTATCGGCAAAATGTCATTTATTTTTATTTTGTTGGTTAGAACATTCTTTTTCCAATAAAATAATACCAAGATCATTGATTTTGGGTAAGGCGTTTTGATTCTAGGATCATTTTTCGGAGGCAGTGCAATTTCCCAAATTTGCCAATTTTTCAACAGCGGCGGTCATTGGAACGCCAAGATATTCTGGCATCTCAGCTTGCTATACCGGACAAACCGCAATGACAAAGGGCTGGAATGCCCTTGCTTTCATAAGGAAAACGATGCGAGGTATGTCTCCATTGTCATCGCGGCCTGTCCGGTATGGTTAGCTGAGATGCCAGAATATCTCGGCGTTCCGATGACCGCCGCTAGTGAAAAATTGGCAAATTTGGGAAATTGCACTGCCTCCGAAAAATGGCCCTAGAATCAACACGCCTAAATACTCAAAATCAATGATCTTGGTATCATTTTATTGGAAAAAGAATGTTCTAACCAAAAGAATGTTCTAACTAACAAAATAAAAATGAATGACATTTTGCCGATAATGTTGAAGAAATTAGCGATCATACTCGTAGCATTCTTTCTGGGCCACCCTGTATTACTTATTAACTGTAAAGATGTTCTGTTTTGTATTATATTACATCAACTGTTTGTATAAATGTGTCTACATTCCTAAATATCATTTGACATCTGAAGTTTATACTGATAAATGTAAATTTACAAAGGTTACCTTTATATCGTTATTTCTTCCATAAAAGTTGAAAACCCAGTTTTGCGAGGACATTAAAAGTGGTAAAAAAACCCCTAAAAATCTGTAGAAAATAAATGAACAAAATGCCTTCAAATCTGAACCATTTCCACTGACTAGATACATGTAGTACAAAGTTATTTTAAAAGTCTTCCCCAAATCTTCAATGTACAGTACTGGTACTCAATTATTGTGATGCAACTATATATAGTGTTTGTTGCTTTAAAAAGCAGTATATCGATCATGATAATATACCCTCCCTACTCAAAAGTATTGCAACATACAATATAACGCATACATTTTACGTGGAAGGGGTCTTTCTAAAATGATGTCCTTACTCCGTTTATTATTGGAAAATTCCAAATTTTTTACAAATAAATCAATGAATATACTTTCTTGTTCCTTCTCCAAGGCGGAGAGATTATCAAATGCAAGCACGCCCACGACAGAGGGGATGGAACATAAATTTTAACCCTTTTTTTGCTCCCCGTAGAGGTGGGGTGTTAATTAACACTAGCATCGTAATTCGGTTTCAGATTACCAATAAAACGGTTTTAATGGTTTGGAAAGACTTCCAGCAATCAAAAAATGTCACTATGATCCTCTGAAGGGGTCTCAGAAAGAAGACCACGCCCCTCGAAGACGAAAGTGACCTCCTATCTTCATAAGACAGTGACAAGGAGGATAAGGGTACTCATTAAAGATGATGGCTTTTTCTTCGCATCATTATATCCAGTGTACCCAGAAGTTTCATGACAGTAAATTTTAGGATGTTTACAATAGTAAACTGCCTTTAGAATAAAAAAGAGTGAGAAATCATATCTTAAATAGGTCTTGTTTAAAATATGGCGCGTTTCCTCCTTACCACTGTCTTATGAAGATAGGAGGTCACTTTCGTCTTCGAGGGGCGTGGTCTTCTTTCTGAGACCCCTTCAGAGGATCATAATGACATTTTTTGATTGCTGGAAGTCTTTCCAAACCATTAAAACCGTTTAATTGGTAATCTGAAACCTAATTACGATGCTAGTGTTAATTAACACCAAACCCCTACGGGGAGCAAAAAAGGGGTTAAAATTTATGTTCCATCCCCCCTGTCGAGGGCGCGCTTGCATTTGATAATCTCTCCGCCGTGGAGAAGGAACGAGAAAGTATATTCATTGATTTATTTTTTAAAAAATTGTAATTTTCCAATAATAAACGGAGTTAGGACATCATTTTAAAAAGACCCCTTCAACGTAAAATGTATGCGTTATATTGTATGTTGCAATACTTTTGAGTAGGGAGGGTATCTACTTCATCTACTTCATCTCGTAATTTTGTCTTTTGTCTTGTGTCTACAGATGAATGTTGGTATTATATATGTATGTGTGTGTGTTTGTGTGTTTTTTTGTGTTTGTGTGTGTATGTTTTAGTTTGTACGTGTGTTTGTGTGTGTGTGTTTTAGTCTGTACGTGTGTTTGCGTGTGTGTGTGTTTTAGTCTGTACGTGTGTTTGTGTGTGTGTTTTAGTGTGTACGTGTGTGTATATGTTTTTGTGTGTCTGTGTGTGTGTGTGTGTGTGTGTGTGTGTGTGTGTGTGTGTGTGTGTGTGTGTGTGTGTGTGTGTGTGTATGTTTTAGTTTGTACGTGTGTTTGTGTGTGTGTGTTTTAGTCTGTACTGTGTGTGTGTTGTTGTGTCGTGTGTTGTGTGTGGTTGTTGTGTGTGTGTGTGTATGTTTGTTGTGTGTGTGTGTGTGTGTGTGTGTGTGTGTGTGTGTGTGTGTGTGTGTGTGTGTGTGTGTGTGTGTGTGGGTCTGTGTGTGGGTGCATGTGAGTGTTGGTGCTTGTGTGTATGAGTTTTTATGTGTCTCCAGCAAAGGTGCCAAAGGTATCATGTTCCATGTTGTCCGTATGTTAGTTACCGGTTCTTGTTACCCCTTTAAGAACCGATTATCAGATTTTTAATGAAATTGGAGCCCAGGATGTATAATAATAAAGATGATCTGATTAGATTTCAGAATTGTATGTTGAAAGTTCACATCTGTAGGGCCTTGTGCATCTAATTTAAACCCGTTACCATTCTAACTAATGAGAATGGCTAATTAGATTTTAATGTAACTTGGGTCAAGTGTGTACTATGAGGCATCATTGAACTAATTATATTTGGGAGTTGAATCTTCATAGGTCAAAGTTCACAGGGACCTCTATATGTCTGACTTGAACTCATTACCATGGTAGATGTAACTTAAAGGTAAATAACATGATTGAGGGTAGTCCTCAACTACTATAGAATCAAGTAAACTATGCAAGGATTCTCCTGTGAAAATCTTGTAGTCAAACGTTGACTCATTCTAAAATAAACAATGTCAATATTACTCGTAGTACGGAAACCTGTTGTGTGGCTCTCTATGGGGCTTATTTTTATCGTCCCCGGATAAAATTAAGATACTCCTATGTTTATGCTTGATTCTCCTTAAGTCAACAAATTACATACAAATCCTCTCAGGTGGGAGATCCACTCCTGCTAGTGTATAGTTGGTATATATTTCAACTCATTTGGTTCTTGAGGCATTTTCAAGTGTTCCCAATCATGTCACTAACCTTTAACATTTGATCAGATTGGATACATACATGCATGAGCCATTCCAATTTAAATCAAATTTGTTGGGAGTGCAAAGGCATACCCAATGACTACGTGCAGTCAAACTGTTTTAGTTATTTCAGTGATGGATATGTCATCCTACTTTCTAACTCCTCAGTGGTATCATCCACAGAAGATGTTAACATACTACAGTACCTTTGAGCATGGAAGGTTTGTGTGTACTGTGTGTTCTCAAATGGTACTCCTAACACAGTTTTTCCTCAAGTGCAGAATGTATTCATTGCATTAAGAACTCTAAAAACAACAACATGGAAATAAGATGTGCTCTTAAACAGGGTAGGATGTTGTACTAGAAGTAAAGGACTTGAAGTAGTGCTGTGTCATCATAAGTGAATATCAACCACTTGCCTGTAGAAGATGTCTCCTTGAATTGAATAGTTTGTATACCCTTGCAAGGTGTGGATGTGGGGGAGGGGGGTTAGGTTAGTGGGGCCTTGTTATAATGACATTCGTTTCTGCAGAGAGCCTGCGGCTGCATGATAATATACAAATAATGCACATCACTGAGGGCATTAGTTAAAATTATCGACACGAGGTAACTGTGGAACAGTCTGAAACACACGAGGCGATAGCCGAATGTGTTTCTGACCTGTTTCGCAGTTACCGAGTGTAAATATTTTAACTAATGCGCGAAAGCATGATGTGCTTATTTATTTTTATAAAATGCTCGTACGCCTTGTCATTTGATACAATGGAAACCATGATGTAACGGTACGGTTAGACTCTAAGCGTTAGACCCGAGGTCGAGACAAGCGCCTGAGTCCTGACCTACGTTTAGTCATTAAGACGTAGTCTACTTGGCATTCATCAGTATTCTTAAATGAACTGAAACTGTAAACGTTAAGCCATTGGCATTCGTCAACAATCAATTCCTAGGCGCGGAATTACTCGATATAAAATTTGAAGGGGCCACTTCAAGGGCAAATCTTAAGTTTGGCACGTTTAATTCTACTCACAGTAGTCGCGACGCGCCCGCGGCAGCGTAAACGAACTCACCCTAACTGTAGAGCCGTAACGGTAGCGGCACCTCAAATGGAATCCTTGTACGAAGCAATCTGTGCTGGGAAGATCGATTAATTTAATAGCCTTCAAAATTTTCAGAAACCGAAGTAAAGCCTGTTTAGTGTGAATGCATCATTCCGGCTAACATATTCTGTATTTTCTTCATATTGACAGCACATCGGCGTAGGCCAGTAATTTCAAGTGAATGTTTTACGATCAGCCGTACACACCGTACACTGTACACGGTAGCTACACGTACACGCGCGATGATGCCTGCCGCCGGTGCATAATTCGCGCACCGACAGCGCGCCAGAGACGGATTAATGTATGAAACCACAGCGGTCATTAGTACCGTCATTATCGCACCGGTCATTAAATCAAATGTCATTTTAGCAAATTTGCCATTAGGTAAAATAAAAGACTGTCACGTGATAGGTCTCAACCAATCATTTGATTATGACTACGTGACCATTTTTTAGTAAATACGAGAGGTATGATAATTTAAATTATACACATGGGGCAATTTGCCGTATTATTCAGTACTGTTTCTATAAACAAGGCATAATTTTGCTTGTGGGAGTCTGGTTCATGATATGCCTACTGAATGCTTATAGATCACAAGTATATCATGTATCTCAACTATCATGAGATGAAACCAGCATCAGTTCTATATGCTCTGCATGTCAGGGTCGGGATTTTGCTTATGGTCTTTATTAATTGTCCAAAACTTCAAAAGTGCACCTGAGGCAAAGCATATGTTTTCTTTCTCTATGTCATTAACATGAATGTTGTGCACTTTTATCAGATGATGTAACTGTAGCTCCTACTTGGTATTGCAAGCATGTTTAGCTCTTGATATAACTTTAATAACTTCCTGACTATTATTACGTGCCATGTATAAATGTTTATTTGTTTCAGTGGAGTGATTTACAGATTAGAAATATCAAAAACAATCTTTGAATGTGTGCTCAACATGTCAAGCTAGTTTTCTCTTCTTTCTTTAAAGATAGGCAATCAAAATGTATTGTGGTTCATTTCTTTAAAGTCATTGGCTAACATTTACCACAGTTAAAAAATCTGAGGTACATGATTCCCCATGCTACCAGTGTCTTTGATAAGGTCTAAAAATGAAGCCCTGAAAAAATTGTATTTCAAAATGATTTTTAGTGCTTCAAAAAAGGAAAATCGTAAGTTCACCGGATTCACCTGCCCATTTCCTCCCATAGACTTACTGTGTGTAGATCTACGCTATTTTCTACTCGCCCCAAGTGATAAATGTTTATTCATTCATATCTTGCTAGTGGAAGCATAAATTTCCAAACTTTTGTATTCTAGTGTGTTTATTTGTCCATTCAAACACTACTATGTAGCTCAGATATCAAAGTTTGACAATTTTTTAAATTGAAGCTCCACAATGTTAGCCTATCACTTTAAGGTCCCTATACCAATTAATAACATAATGACTTTTATTTTGTAGTGATTTATTCAGTATACTTAAACCCTTCGAAATTATATGCATAATGTGGCTTTCTTTATGTTAAAGGGAGAAGGCACCAGCAACTAACAGGCATAAGTTAAGAAATAAAGAGGCATTGAGAGTATTGTGAGAATTATGGTATACAGTGTATGGTTATAAATACAGCCTAAATAAGGGCTATTGTGTGACACTCACACTTAGCAAGGCCCTATAAATTAGTTAATTTGTGTTTATTTTATGTCTTTGCAAGCCTTGTCTTAAGATAAACTTGCAGAAACAGTCATAGGGGGGAGGAGCTTATCGATTCAAACAGTGCATACATTACTGCGGCGTGACTAACACACGTCGGGTGGCATACATCGGTCATGCTTGGTCAGTTTCAGCATTGTGTACGTGCGATCTGATTGGTTGGCAAGAATTCAAATGTTTTCTTAACTTATGTCTGTTAGTTGCCGGTGCCTTCTCCCTTTAAGTATTCATCCTATTATACATGTAACTAGGAGAAACAAATGCGTTCAAACTATAATCTTTATTTACTCAATCTTCCATCCATCTAAATGCTAAGCGAAATATCCCAAGAATGTACACAAGTGATAGTTGGAATAATTATTCAAGGATCCTATCAAATTCGATTTACAGTCAATTTCCCAGGCCAGCAGATGTAACCAGGCCTTCACATCAGGCATAGGGGCTTGCTGATTTGATTGTGTTGCTCATCTTCTTCTTCTTCACTGATGGTGTGCTCGTTGTGTCGCATGCTGTAATCATAACACAAGGATTTTTTTTTTTATCTGTTGAGTCGCATCTCTGTCAGGGATGTAGGGTAAAAGTCATATGTACGAGTTGCCTCCTCATCTCCTTGAGTCCAGTATTGATGAGGAGACCGGAGATCTTGAACCAGAACTAGTTCCATGACCCACAACCACATATCTAAGCATCATCAGCATTACAAGAAAAACCAGTGTATTGTAGAAACATCTTCAACCATATCTTCAACAAAATCATCATTATCATCATTATAGTTAACATGATGTTAAAGGTATTGGCCAACATTTACCACAGTTAAAAAAATCTGAGCCACATGATTCCCCATGCTACCAGTGTCTTTGATGAGGTCTAAAAATGAAGCCCTGAAAAAATTGTATCTCAAAATGATTATTTAGTGCTTTAAAAAACTGAAAATCGTAAGTTGACCAGATTCAATTGCCCATTTCCTCCCATAGACTTACTGTGTGTACACCTAGGCTATTAAAACTCGCCCCAAGTTTTAATTGTTTATTCATGCATAACTTGCCATTGGCAGTGTAACTTTCCAAACTTTTGTAGTCTAGGGTGTTTATTTGTCCATTTGAACACTACTATGTAGCTCAGATATCAAAGTTTGACAATTTTTTTGAATTAAACCTCCACAATGTTAGCCTATCACTTTAAGAAATGATCTTTATGTGATGTCAATGGAATACTCATTACTGGCAGTCTGGTTGTTTTTCTTGAATTTTAAGAATCAGCTTTGCCGAAGTTCTCTGTCTGTACCCAGACTTTCCTGAAATAGTTTTGGTCGATCAAATAAAGTTTCCATGAATCTTTCTCAAAGTCTGGTATTGTCTGAACAGACATCAGAAACTCACATGAAACCTACTGAAAAAGGTTTAGAATGACATATCAGGAAACAGTACATCACTTTGCACATTTCCTATGACAAAAAAAGTCAGGGGTCCCTCAATTCTTTTTTTCCCCAATTTCTTTTTAAAAAAATGAAGAAAAGAACCGAAGCATTTCAAAGCAGTGATTTTCAGGGCATGATGAACAGATGATAGGTCTAAAAATCTAAAAAGCGCAATAGGAAATGATTTAATTTCTCACCACTACCAAAACTATACACTGCCTTTTGCCCTAACAACAAGGCATGCTGGGAAAGGTCAAGGGGATATCTGCTGGGATCCCACCAGCATGTAATTCCTTCCCACCCGATCATTATGGAGGTACATGAACTGGATTCATTCTCCATCATGTAAATGTTGTGTAATTTGGAAGGTCGTGACCCCTGAGGGTGGGAAGTCCCCCCACTCAAACAAATGTCTGACATTTAGAACAGATTAAAAGCGCAGTTGTCATATGTGGACAAATTGGGCCTATTAGGGAAAGAAAACAAACAAATTTAGGCACCCTCAGATGTCAAGGTATTGACCTGTTAGTGTTTTCTCTTAGCCCACCTGAACTCAATCCACCCGAACTCAATCCACCCCATCTAGAAATCTTGCAACTATTGGGCCAGGTGCTCTACAAGAATAAGCAGGGCAGCAGGGTAGATTATTTTTCTGTTAAAATGTTAATATGTGTGTAGATAATCTTTGTTTAAGAAAAAAAAAGTTGTTTATTGGCTTGTAGCATGGTGTACTTCAGAACAAAAAACTGAAAGTATGCCAGTAGAATGGGGTCATGTTTTGCTGATATCAAGGGTTTAATGCACTGTAGACTGAATGTTATGTCTAGTGTTTGTTTGTTTGTTTTTTTTTGGGGGGGGGTGCAGGGCTGGATCAAAAGTGCTTTGTGATGTGGATGTTTCCCTTTTTTCGACTTTAAAAAGAGCAATGCCCCCTGGAACCCAAATAAAAAATAAAAAATAAAAAATTACTAAATACTATGCTAAGTACTATGCACAATATATTACAAAATATTGATTTTGCCCCCCCCCCCCCAATCATCTTCAATTCCTGGATTTAGCCCTGTGTTTCCATCATGAAGTTGGCCTGCCTGTAGTGAAAATTCCTGTTTTCTAGGTCATTGCACATGGAGACAAATATAAAGAGCATGAAAACAACAGGAATAATCAATATTGAGTGCATATAAATTGCTATTGACAAAAGTAAGATTTGACTTTCATGGATTTTTTTTCCATTCCCTTGACCATAACATGTATTATTCATATCCAGGAACCAGATGAAATATATCAAGTCTAAGCAAAATGTTTGCTTTAAAGTGACTTTCGCCCATACTAACGACAGCTGATAGTTTGATATTGCAGTTTACAGCATACTTGCCTTATACACTAGCTGTATTATCCCATATTTGTAGTTTCTTTGTTTTTGCATTTCAGTACCGTGGCCCTACAAGATATTATCTCTTTTATTCTCCATACAAAAACCAGAGTTAAAAACATTCCATATCATAGCATTATCAATATTTATTTTTCACTTTTCCTTGCAATTGCAACATTGATTAGTCATAACTTTGGTTGAAATGTCCTGAAAAAGAACATCTGTTTCAATATTTGTTTTAAAAAAAAATAATCTATCAAACCATGCAGTGCAATGAGGAAAGTACTGGAATCAGGTTGTTCAAATTCACAGACAAGAAGAAAAATATGTTTTTCAAAATGGAAACAAATATAGAAGACAAAAATGAATCTGTATAAGTTGATGTATTTCAACTGACAAAAGGAAATCTTGTATTTATTTAAATTTCTAACATATCAACAAATGGTGCAAGGCTGTAAAAGGGTACACATAATATGACTCCACCCAAAGAAATAAATCATTGCCTTCAACAGGCATAGATCAGCCCCAGGGCAAACAGCCTGAATAAATTCAGAAATAAACCCATCTCTTTCTTCTTTCTGGTAACCTTGTGTCAATATATGCATAGACGTTGCCTCTAACTTGTCACATGTCACTCAACATCCATTTGAACTTCACAATTTTCCTTGGTAGAGTCTTCATTCTTGTTTCAATAATCATTATGCCTCAATCATCATGGCGATGCGGCTTGGTTAGAGCATGGACCTGGTTAGAGTAAGTGGTCCTTAGTACAAGGCCTGAAAGAGGCCAAGAGTGTATGTGAGCTAGCCACCATCAGAAGAAGAAAAACATGGGGAAAAAATGAAGCTAGCAGCACTTTACTTGACTGAAAAAAGAGGAAAAATATACAGTGCGTCCCCCAAATGTTTACAGTTGGAGAAAAGTCTCCACAGATATTTTTTTTTAGGAATTGTTCACATTCTTAGAAAGCTATGGGTCTCTTTTATTAATTTTGGATATTTCAAGCTTGAATGAGCAGAAACTATTAATGTTAAAGATATATAAAATCCAGATTTGACAAAATTTTGTATGTTTCTTGCTGGTAGCAGCAAAATTTCAAGTCATGAAAAGACTTTAACAATGTCATATTCTGATGATATAGTTCATAAAAACAGGGTTTGTTGTGTGTAGTCAAAAGTTGACTCGTGATGTAGTCAAAAGTTGACTCGTGATGTATGCCATCACCATTACATGTGTGAACGACCCAACTTTTTTACTTTTTCAATTTTTTTTGGTATGATATAGACATTTCTAAGCCTGATCACACCTCTGAACTTCGATGATACCATCCATAACAACAGTACAATATTTTGGTATAATATATGGATTTTACTCCCTTTCATTGAGACATAAACAATCATTCATGTTTTTAGTGTCATTATATTATGCAACCTTATGCTATCAATAGATATTGAAAGGTAAATGACATGATTGGGGGTAGTCCTCAACTTGGGCTAAAAATACTCTAGAATCAAGTAAACTATGCAAGGATTCTCCTGCGATAATTTTGTAGTCAAAAGGTGACTCGTTCTAAAATAACTAATGTCAATATACCTTATGGCAGACAAACCTGCTGTGTGGCTCTCTATGGGTCTTATTTTTATTGTGCCCGGATAGAATTAAAAACCTAGTATGTTTATGTTTGATTCTCCTTAAGTAAACAAATTAGAGACAAATCCTTCCAGCTGGGAGATCCACTCTAGCTGGTGTATAGTTGTATATATATTTGAACTCATTTGGTTCTTGAGGCGTTTTCAAGTGTTCCCAATCATGTCACTAGCCTTTAAGTGTTGTATCTGACACCACAGGTTCCGAGACCGAGGCCATACCAAAACACATCGTTTGCATTCACTGCCATAGTCATGACGTCACTCCGAGGTCAACCAGCCACAACCATGGTGACTGGTTCACGCAATGCACGCGCGCGCGGTATGAACACTGAACCGGCCGTGAGTTCGCTATGGCCGTCGTGTTAATGTACGGAAAAATGCGTTATTTTCACGAGTTATCCGAAACACAGACAAAATTAAGGAATTTCAGGTACTGGAGTGTGTTCTCAGACAACCTATCCTTTATAGAAATATGCTCTTTTGCCTTATTTTTTGCTACAGTTGTTGATTTTGAGGGAAATTTCCAGGCAGTCATAGCGGAGTTTCGTGTAAACTATTAGTGATACGTTTGTTATGGAAAGTGCGTGAACCATGGTCAAGGAAGTGAGCGTGACCCGAGGTCAAGTTACGTCACACTTTGCCAGTGAATAGGGCTTGCACAGGTGACCTGGACCAAGACCAAGGCCACAAAAAATAGGCCTCAGACATATATGAACATTTTCCTGGAAATGTGTTGAAAATATTATTTGATGAAACTTTTCCAACCGTAAACTTTTCTTTTGGGGGCGCGACAGGGGTGTAAGTGAGATTCCCTGCCTGTAATCAATGACCTATGGTACATGTTTGTCCCCAGGACATTAAAGGTCAGTGACATGATTGGGAACACTTGAAAATGCCTCAAGAATCAAATGAGTTGAAATGTATACCAACTATGCACCAGCTGGAGTAGATCTCCCAGCTAGAAGGATTTGTCTCTAATTTGTTTACTTAAGGAGAATCAAGCATGAACATACTAGTATTTTGATTTTATTGGGGCACGATAATAATAGGACCCATAGACAGCCACACAGCAGGTTTGCCTGCCACAAGGGATATTGACATTAGTAATTTTAGAATGAGTCAATGTTTGACTACAACGTTTTCACAGGAGAATCCTTGCATATTAGTTTACTTGATTCTAGGGTAGTTTCAGCCCAAGTTGAGGACTACCCCCAATTATGTCATTTACCTTTAATGCATGTGCCCATATTTATCTGCAATATTTTGCTGGTGACAGCATGACTGCCAAACATTTAGCGTCCTAAAGTGGTTTATTTTCCATTCAAACACTTTAATGTAGGTCAGATATCAAACACTTACAATTTTTTTTAATGGGGCTTCCACAATGTTAAAGGTAAATGACATGATTGGCAGTAGTCCCCAACTTGGGGTAAAACTATTCTAGAATCAAGTGAACTATGCAAGGATTCTACTGTGAAAATTTTGTAGTCAAAAGTTGACTCATTTTAAAATAACTTCCATCAGTATGCCTTGTTACAAACAAATTTGGTTTGTAGCTTTCTATGGAATTGACTTCTCTTGGGGGCTCGAGAAATGAAGTGCTGGTATGTTTGTGCTTAATTCTGCTTAAGCAACTGAATTCAAGATAAATCCTTCCACCCATGAGATACACTCCAGCTAGGGTATCTTTGGTACATCTTTCAACCAGTTTGGTTTGAGACGCATTTTTTTAAAATTTCTCCGAATAATGTGTCTGCCCTTTTTTACCAATGTCTCATGTAAATATTCAGTCAAACAATATTGCTTTTGAATTAGGTAATTTCATAGTCTGCCAGTATAACTACCCAATTTAGGTTGCATTAATGTATGATGCTGTGCAAAAGTGCACAACTACCTTTAAAATGCAGAAATATTTTTGGTGGAACCATTCAATCTTTACGCTGTAAAGTAAACTGGGGTATTTAAAGCCAACATATCCGGTCTGATCAAAAGTCAAATCACATTCCATTCCTATGGTCAAAATCCTCACCTGTAGCTATGAGGCAGTTGTATGTTGACACTTAATCTGCTGTATTGAAAGGCGTGACCATGAATTCCCTGTCAAAATATATGTTAAAGGAGAATTCCAGGTCGATGGCAAGTTGTTTTGAAAAGAAACAGCAAAGTCAGGGGAAACACTTTGGTGAAAGTGTGAGAAAAATTGAGCGAATAATGAAAAGATCAATTTTTTGAATATAATTGTAAATGATCATTGTTAATTGTTACACTATTTTACATGAGCATCCATCCATTTGTGTTGTACACAAACTGTTGCTATTTATTTTTACTGAAAAGACAATTTCTTCATCTCTGTTCTCATCAAGCGTTCTCTATAATTTTGTGTGCCAACACTTGTTTCTATACACATGATTTCTTTTGTGAAGGTCGGTTTAATAGCCTGCGTCTAAGCATGAACAAAAACGAAAACTTAGTGATATTTTGTGTTCAAAACAAATGGAAAGTTGCTCTCAGTAATTGTCAAAATGTTACCAGTTGTGTAAATGTTCTTCAAAATGCTTAAAATTATACATTCATTGTTATTTTTGTTAATATCATTAAACTTTACTTAAACAATACATTGCCTTTAAAGTTTGTTCACACTGTGAATATGACCACTATTATAGAAATTATTAATTGTCATGAAATTGCCTGAATAATTTTGTACTAAGGTGTATGAATTCAGTAAACAAATAAACCAAGACATTTTTCAGGAGACTCTTGTGATGTCATTGTTATTTTTGGAAATCTGAGCTACTGTAAACTTATTAACCTAACTAAAGCTTCATTTTGTGCACTTGCATGAGTGTGTGTTTAATAGTCTTTTTCCGAGCTCTTCTGTCATGTAAAAAAAAAGTTTATTTTAATATTTCTTTTCAAGTAGCATGGCTATATTGGCTACAAATTAGTGTGACTCTGAACTTCATCCAGCACATCTCCACCCATTTATAACTTCCAGTATTATATATTACCCATACTCCTTACAAGTTTCTTCTTGTGAACACCATGGCAGCTTTGACCAAAGTGCACAATAACAAGATCAACTGGTGTTTTCGTCACGTTCTTGTAGTGAATGTGTGTTGACACAGACCGGAAATCTGGATTTTGTTGTTGTGTATTTTGCCCTGAATGTTTATTCACCACATAGTAATGACACCAAAAAATACTTGTGAACCCCCCCCCCCCCCTCGTGGACTCTTATTCCCACCTTCGAAACAAAAGGGTGATATTAAAGCGCAAGTTTAGTTTTGGTGATTTTTTATTTATTTGAAAGCTTTTTGTCCAAAGGTACTATCACACCAATAACAGATTTTGAATGTCTTACG
>JZLH01S0191385.1:104710-115761 GCA_001188425.1 Eucidaris tribuloides | reverse complement strand
CCCAATTAGTGGTCAGACTTTCTGCCCCACTTAGTCCTAATGACCTTCCATATACCAACTGCACTTGAGAGCTGAATGAGATGAACTTATGAACTTTGTACACCACTTGCAATAACAGCAATGACAGATCCATAGCCAGTTTTACTTTTGGAGGTCAGTGGCCCGTCCGATAACCAAACTGATACACCTTTATTAAATGTGTATTTCATTGTCTTTATTTCTTCTTTTCAACTGATGTATCGATAACTTGCATTTCAGTTTGTGTAGAAAATGTTCGGGAGAGTCAACCACAATGCTGTTTTAACAACAAAACAAATGGGATCACAATATCTGTACCCAGCCACAGTAGCATTATCTTTTGAGATTGATATATAAGATTTAGACAAAAGAAAAATTTGACTTCCTAGCTGCAAGATAGAATTGAGAACTCATTTTCTCCAAAAATTGAGATATATAGGTTCTGTCATCCCTGTGACAATTTGTGAAATTAACAATGAGATGACAAGTGAAAGGTACAAATAATATCTCCTCAACACATATTTGGTTTGATATTCTAACACTTGTAATTTTTATAGCAGAGACATCCCATATGTTGCCATTTCATTTCTGTGTATGTCTGTAGTTTTCCAACTTTTTCCTCTTTTTTTTATTCTTGGGATATATGTCAACACCATATGTGCAATTTATGATATTACATACAGGTCAGCTGTTTTTGAGAGTTGATTCCTTTCTGGCTGCTACCTTCCTCTGCAATTATATCTTTGTTATTGTTGTTAATGTAATTTTTTTTTTTAATCCTGAAACTGGTTTGTTTCATATGCAGCCGCTGTTTTAAGGAATAACTTGCCAGAATATATTAGGAATATAGAAACATACCAATAGTTTGGAAATAATTTGAAAACACATTTATTTAGCATTTCTTACCATTTTGCAATTACGAACCCAGAGCTACTTTTGTAACTCTGTTCTATACAAGAAATAGAGACACACAATTATTCCTATGTGTCATTCGCTCTACAAAAATGTTTCACTATTATCATTATTTGTTTGTTTGGATGTTAGTTAGTTTATATATTTCTTTTTTTATTGCTTTGGTGAAATAAAGAAACTTGAAAGTGTACCTTGAGAATCTCTGTGTCTCAACTGGCAGGAGATGCTTGATGTCGGCCGAGCCCGAGAAGATGCCTTCGAGGTAGACCCACCGACGCTGGACATCGATCCAGACGTCGAAGAGGGCATTGATGCGGTTCAGCTTCTCCTCCCAGGTGAGGGCTTCCTCCTCAAACACCTAGGGAGGTGGCAAGGAGATGTAAACACACTCAGCGACAGGAACAAACATTTTAGAAAAGGGTTGGTGTCCACTAGAGCACAGACAACATGAGGAAAAGTTGCGGAAGCAAATTATGTAATTGGTGATCCATGTATCTGCCGATCACCATGGATTTTATAAGAATTTTCTTTTTAGTTCATTTGTGTTTCTTTCTGGTCATTCTTGTGTACATTGTATCTCAAGAACAATATTGTCAATAACCTTGTAACTTTTCACCGGGCCAGAGAACAAGCAAAACCTCAAATAGTGGGGGGAAAGGGGGGGGGATTCCAACACGAACAGCAATGCAAACAATTTTTCACTACCAAATCATATCTGTTCACGGCCAAAAAACGAAACATCACGATCGACAAAAATCAGTTCATGGCCAAAAGGGGGGGGGGGTGTTTTCCTTTACGAAAAATTGTTTCAACACCCAAAACACCCCCCCACCCTTGCATATGCCTATGCTTAAAGCTATAACTAAGTGATGGTGATACCTTGTAGTATGGTGACAGCTTCATGGCGGCAACGCTGTTGATGTGTTCCTTGGCCTTGTTGAAGAGGTCATCCCAACCTCGGATGATGCGACACTTGTTCTGGAAGTTGATCAGGTCCAGTTCATAGTTCTGCCAGGATTCACGCACCTACACGAATACAAATTAAAGTAAATAACAATTTAAGTGACAAACTTCCAAAAGCACAAATGAAATATTTGATGTAAGTTATGATTCATCCAAGTACAACATGATTTCAAAGACAAGGATGTGCTCATTTTAGACAAAGAACCTCAGTGGTTTGAGAGGGGGGTCTGAGGCTTTCTACATCAATGCTGAGAACCCTTCTCTTAATAAGTGTGGAGGACTGCGACCTAACCTCTCCCGGGCATACAGTGCACAATCCAGAGAATTCCTGTATGTGTGACTCCAAAAAATTACAATGATTGAGTGTCTGCACCAATCAGCAACATGATTCACCATTACCTGAAAATCGCCCACTAGGAATACATTATAGTACCGGTAAATCATAATGATTTAAAACTTGTTTTGTTTTTTGTTTTTTCTTTTTTAAACTTGTTATAAAAAGGGAGTATAGTCAAAATGGTGAATTTATTTTAAAATCCAAAAATTTGTCATTATGTGTAATTCCTTTTGGCTGTGACGGCATTGTAACAGTGTGAACAGGGTCATCAGCAAACCACACACAAACACAAACACACACACAAACCTACAAACACATACACACACCTCCCACACCCACATACACCCACCTCCCACACCCACAACCACACACCTCCCACACCCACACCCACCTGCTTCAAGAACTCCTCCAGGGCCATCTCCCCCTGGGCCACCATGATGATGTCCCGGACCAGGCCCTCGTTCCTCTGCAGGTCCACATCCCAGACCTGGCCCAGGGTCAGCTCCGTAAGGACCCAGTTCACACGCAGCTTGCGCATCAGCTGCTTCCAGTGCCGCTCCTTCAGGGCCTCGGACTTGAGCTCGGTCACCAGCATGTTCACCTGATTTTAAAAAAATATATATAAATGACAGCGTCGGAATTTGAAACATTAGCTTGATCCCAACTGTTGTGCTACCTCCATGTGACCATGCCTGTAGGCATCTTGTAGATTGTTAATGAAAACACATTGTGAACCCTTCACAAAATCATGGCAATAACACTTTTTTTATTGTAATAACATTACAATTATTTTGTATTATTTCATGATACATTATACATGTGTGTTAAAGGTATTGGCTAACATTTACCACAGTTAAAAAAATCTTAGCTACATGATTCCCCATGCTACCATTGTCTTTGATAACGTCTAAAAAATGACGCCCTGAAAAATTGTATTTCAAAATGATTATTTAGTGCTTTAAAAAAGTGAAAATCGTAAGTTCATCGGATTCACCTGCCCATTTTCTCCCATAGACTTACTGTGTGTACACCTAGGCTATTTAAACTTGCCCAGAGTTTTGATTGTTTATTCATGCATAACTTGCCATTGGCAGTGTAACTTTCCAAACTTTTTTTATTCTAGGGTGTTTATTTGTCCATATGAACACTACCATGTAGTTCAGATATCAAAATTTGACAATTTTTTAAATTGAATGTTAGCCTATCACTTTAAAAGATTTTATCAAATATTGTGATAGTTACAATGTCTTACTTTGCTGGTAATATAATTATGTTGTATTGTCTGTGAAAAAAAAATCAGGGATAGTTAAACATGTATATTTGATCAATAAAACATTTATCAATATAAATACTAACACTTCAGATTTTGTATTTATAAGTATCTGATAAAATGAACTTTGAAGTTGAGTAAACCTAAAAGAGATTCCCTGCCTTTAAGTAATCAATCCATTTGCAGCAAGTTTACCTTGGCGTATCCCTTCAGCACCTTCTGGACATGCTCGTAGGAGGCGTACTGGCGGAGTCGGGATGGCAGCCCCTTCAGCTGGTTGGTCAGCGTGTCGATACTTTGACGAAGCTGTAAACAAAGAATGAAGTGATGGCAATTATACCGCTTTGGTTTTTTTCTGAATTTTGTCATGAATCACCTTCTTTTTTTTTATTTTGACACTTGCAATACAAATTAAAATCCAAATAATTAAAAATTTAGCCAAGGACCATTCCAAGTTCTTCAAATTTTGCTGGCTTCAGATGGGAAAAGATGTAACCACTATTAATGATTAATGGCACACACTAGAACATGGCCGAATTGTCATTTAAAGGTATTGTTTTGTTTATGGTACTATTACTTTACCTTGTCAATTTCTGTTAAAAAATTCTTCTCAAGTGCTTGCCCTATTCTAGTTTGGCCTGATTTTTCTGGCTGATTTGGTATTTACATATATGTACTAAACTCTTGCCCAAAATGCTATGAGTAAACATTCAATCTTGTAGTTTTGTGTTCATGACTTAACACCCCAAATTGAGCTTATTGAGCAAATATGCTAAAATAATTCATGATGGACAGATTCATATGAATTTCATTTCTCACATAAGGCTTGAGGCGGAAAAGTCAGGTTTATTGAAAATAATAGGACTGATAAAAGTCAACAAAGAATGCACATCAGTAAGGACGCTCACTGAATTTGAATTTTACCCAGTAGATTAACTAGTCTGACTGCCAGACCTAATCTATCATCTAGTGAAAACTGAATACCTGCTGATCAAAGCTTATAAGTAGAGTTTAAAAAACTCACAAAAGTGCAGTTACCAAAGTCATAATTTTGGGTGAAATCTCCATACAGTATCTGCAACCCAGACTACCATTACAAAATATAATAATAAGAATAATATTCAATTCTTTGAGATGCATAATACCATTGAAATACTCTCTATGCATGTGAATGTAAAAACTGATTATGTGAGAATTTGAAAATAACTAATAATTATCAAACAGCCAAATTTCAATGATTTATCATTTGGATTTCAAAAACTTTCAATGTCAGAATCCCAAATTTTGAACACTGTATTTTTATGTATATTTCATTAGTTGGATCAAATCTGAAAACAGATTTGGTATGAAGTCAAGAACACATTCTTTCAACTTTGACGAGAGTGTAGTTTTCCTTACTTTGCGTAGGAGCCACTGACAGCCAAGGCTTTCCTTCAGTTCATCGATCTGCTCCCAGATCCTGGCCAGCTCCGACCACACCCCTTGAGGTCTTGCAGCTCCTCCAAAGCGACTTGGACTCTCTCCTCACTGGCACTCACGGTACTGAACACATAGATTTTACATTGTCTATCAAATCGGAATTTACGAGAGCTTGGCATTTATAGTGGCCACACCCCTTTAAGGTCCTACAAACACCTTCAAAGCAACCTGGACTCTCTCTTCACTGGCACTCACAGTACCTGAAAACATAGCAATAACATTGTCTAATTAGCCCTATTTAACTGGCTATTTCAGACCAGGTTTTTACTGGGGGGGGTCAATTATGACCCCCCCCCCCTGAGATCTCGGCCGCTGATCGCGCGATCCGCCGCGAAAATTTGCATGCGCATAGAGCCGGATGTAAACTAAACAACTGTATTAGTGAAATTTGCCAAAAAAATATTTTTTCTATTTTTTAAGTAATAATTATGCAAATAAGTGTACGAAATTTTTGTTTTCCGCCTATAACTCACTTATTACAGCTAGTAGAATGCTAATTTTTGGTGAAATATTCATTTTGACATTTCTAACAATTATGCTACAAAAAACATTTGCCAATTGGAATTAATTTCTTATGTATTTCATTGTTTGTGAATTTCTTATGTATTTCTTGTTTTTTCCGACCTTTTGTTTTCTATTGTTTTTTTGATGAAATTTGTTGGGGACACTTTTGCAATCGTAAACAGCATAAAATTAATTCATTTCAACCAGTAAAAGCAAAAATAATCATACATTTATGATTTCTGGCTGAAAACACCAATTTCCATTGATTTGTACACGAAATCACGTTTTGAGCAATTTTTGGGTTGACATGCATGTATAAAAGTCGCGCAGCATCGGTAACGGTATGTCCAATTTCGCGAAAATGTCTCTAAAAGATGCGCAAGGACTTGAAAGCAAAAAGTCGGCGAGCGACGCGGTGAAAAAATTTTGCACGGCGGCATGGTCGCGAAATTCGTCGAGGGGGGTCAAATTGACCCCCCCCCCCCCAGTTAATATAGGTTAAGAGATGAATTGACTAGAGCATTGGCATTGTATAGTGCCACACCCTCTCGACTTTTGCAACTCCTCCAAGGCGACTTGGACTCTCTCCTCAGCTGCACTTCACGGTACCTGAACACAATTGTAAAACACTGTCAATCAAACTGCAGTGATGAATTTACTAGAGCCTTGGCATCTACAGTGCCACCACCCCTTGAGGTCCACGGTACCGACACAATAGCAATAACACTGTCTAATCATATTGATGGGATGAATTTGCTAGAGCCTTGCAATCTACAGTGCCACACCCCTGGAAGGTCTTACAAGCTCCTCCAAGCAACCTGGACTGCACTCTTCACTGGCACTCATGGTACCTGACACATGTACAATTAACATTGTCTAATCAGACTGAAGTGATGAATTTACTACGATGCCTTGGCATTTATAGTGCCACACCCCTTTAAGGTCCTACAACTCCTTCAAGGCAACCAGGACTCTCTCTTCACTGGCACTCACGGTACCTGAACACATTGCAATAACATTGTTTAATTGAACTGAAAGGATGAATTTACTAGAGACTTGGCATTTATAGTGCCACACCCCTTTAAGGTCCTACAACACCTTCAAGGCAACCAGGACTCTCTCTTCACTGGCACTCACGATACTTGACATAGATAGTAATTACATTGTCTAATCAAACTGAAGAGATGAATTTACTAGAGCTTTGGCATCTATAGTGCCACACCCCCTTGCAGCTCCTCTAGGGCAACTTGGACTCTCTCCTTACTGGCACTCACAGTACCTGAACACATAGCAATAACATTGTCTAATTAAGAGATGAATTGACTAGAGCCTTGGCATTTATAGTGCCACACCCCTTTAACATTGTCTAATCACACTGAAGAGATGAATTTACCCAGAAAATGCCACGAATTGACAACTATTTTTTCATGTGCAGGGGGTGTCAATTTGCGGTCTTGGCTACGAATCACTCGATCACTGGGAGATTTGACAAAAACATAAACTAAGATATACGTTGCATGATCTTATAACCACGTCTGATTTTCAAAAAGTACTGATTTTTTATTTTGCACTACTTAAGTATGCTTATCAATATTTTACCTTAATGAGACTCACTGGCTGTGCTGTGTTCCTAATTTACAATTTAAAATCTTATTCGATAAACAAAGAAATACTTTAACCCCCCCCCCCCATTACCAAAAAGATATGAAGTCATAACTTTGAAAATACCTTGAATTAATGGGTTATTTCTTGTACAGTCCCCTGCAGCACCCATTACTTGCATTGTGCGGCTCACAAGAGCATACCATGTTTTAATAGTTTTGTAACAATCCTCTGTAATCTTACCCAGTTCCTGAAGTTCGAGCGCCTCCTTGGCCTTGGCCACGTTGTCTCTGTCCTCCTTGAGACGAGTGAACTTGCCCTCGAAGATGACCAGGGCGTTGGTGGCGGTGTCGGGTCGAAGGTCACCCTGAAATTAGGTATTCAAAGTCGGCATAGGCATTAAAGATTGTGTTTGGGATTTGCAAGTCCATTACTTCCCTTCATTATCAATACCAAACGGTAGTTTAGTACTTACAAAATGGTGTGTTGAAAGTTTCAGATCCATACGTCATGAATTTGTTGTTTTATGAGAAAAACAAATAACGATATGTTACCAGAATATTGTTCTTTCCACGAGTTTAAATTTTGCTCAAATTACGAATCGTGGTAATGTGTACGTTCGCATGACCAGCGGAGCACGCTGATTGGTTAAATGGCTGATCGGACAATTTTGAAACGGCCCGTGCACATTAACGTCACCGTAAATTTTGAAGTTTAAATGTCCAGATTTTCACCAAAACTACATATTTTACCCAAAAGTTCTATGACAGGTGTTTATCTATACTAATCTTCACATTGTGAACAATTTGAGGTGATTTAATTCACTTTGCAGTTTTCTGATGTACAAATCCCGTACTCTGTCTTTAACATGTATTTTTGTACAAATGGATATGGACAGAATTACATTCTGGATATACATTGACAAATTTACAAATTGTTCTTGTGACATACACAACCCAGCAAAAATTGTAAAATTTCATTACACCTTTTCAGAAATATTAATCAAGATTCAGAAATTTCAGACCCCCACCCCAAAAAATCCTGGTCCAGAAAAAAATTATCATGTTGTAAACTAATAACAGTCAAAAAAAAGTATACTATTCATCTGTGTAAATTCCTTATCAAGTCTCTTACTTCCAAAAATCATTATTTTTCTCTTAGTTTCTTTATGAAACCATGATTTTCTTTTATTTTTCAGAAATAGCGAATCATGAATTTCTTCTTCACAACCAATGTAACTGCAGCAAAGAGTGATTCAATATTTATTATTCATTCATACAAAGTGGATGCAAATGCAATAAAATCACGAAAATAAACTCTTGCGAATCTGCCATCTTGGAGCAAAATAATGAATATCATGTATGCAGAATGTATAGCAGATACAAAATATAACACCAGTACTACATCCCGATTAAGTTAATGATTAACTGGAGTTGTTACCTGGATGGGTTTGCCCTTGTCCCACTCAGCCAGGAGTTCGCTGGTCCTGGCCTCCACGGCACGATCCTCGGAGACGATCTTCATCTGGAGACTGGCCACCTGGCAGAGGAGAAATGGAGATAATCAGTCTGGGTATGGCTGACCTATGACCTTTGACCTTTCAACTCTGAAATTCCAGTCTGTTCATTGTTGCATTATAGAGTACATACCTGACCCAAACTTCATTAAATTCTGATCGGCAGTTTTCGAGGTAAATGTGGTAAATAACTCATATCAAATATATAAAAGGCCATGTGACCTTTGACCTTTCAACTCCAAAATCTAATGAGTTCATTATCGCATCACACTTGACCCTCTTTTTTTTCTTAAAATATGATCGTTGGTTCTTAAGTTGTCATAGTAGCAAGAATATAATAAACATGCAACCAGATAGACAACTGAAATTATTTGGCGTCTAATACCTCTAGCCTTTATCATTTTCTTTATTAATATGTGACCCGTCACCACCACAATACCTTGATAGAGTCGCACAACCAAAAGGTAAGGAAAGTGCCAAATATCATAATAATAGTTTGAAAGTAAAGTGTCTTAAAAAAACCAACAGTTTTATGACCTTATTTCTCTGTATGTTTTTGTCTATGTTTATGTTTCGTAAGATATGCGACTCTATCAGGGTATCGTGGTGACAGGTCACATATGTATCAATATGACACACTATTTGAAATATCTCTAAAAAATCTCTACTTTCTTTTTAAACAGTATTAAGAACTACAAAGAAACATTAGATAACATGTTTGGAGATTACATAGTTTTTGGCTGTTGGGTGCTGTTCTATGCGGGAAAAAAGTGTGCCATTTTGAAAGAAAATAATGAATTGCTTAAGAGACCTGAATTGAATCAGAAATTTACTTCAAAAATGTGGCCAATGAAAAGTTAAAGAAAAAGATGAAAATGTGAGCAGTTTACACACGCGACGAATGACACCTGATAAACACTGGACAAAAAGCAATCACAACACCTCATCAGGTAAAAAAACTTTCCATCTCACTTACTTGAGTCTGGATGGCTGCCTCCTTGCGCTTCATGATCTCGTTGTAGGCACCCCATTCTCCTTCGATGTTGTCCACATAGAGCCAGCTGGAGGGGAACTGGTAGCGGTGACGCTCCAGCAGCTTCTGTCCGTTGCGGTACAGCTGAGAAAAATCAAGCGTGTTGATCACATATGTTAATAACCCTACCACGTAGTTACTAATTAACTGACCTTGACATGTATAACCATTGACAAATCTTTTTATTTTGGTTGTTAACTGTGACAAAATCTCAAATTTGTACGAAAACATTCAGTGTAAACTGTCCAGTTTTATGATTGATTTAGTAAAGACTTTCTCTCGCTATATAAAAAAAACTTTATTGGTACTTATTTAAGAGATGAAACTTGTGGTTTTGCGCCATCGACATGTTAAGAGTTAAACTGACCTTGGCGCTAGAACTCGGTTTAGGAAGCGATTTTGTTCTCTTCACACCAACACTGAACTTGAAATCACCCATCACAGCTATCTGATCCCACCCTTTTCCCACTCCCCCTTTGCCCCACACCTTTGGAAGACAATGCTGGCCTGTTACTTACCTCGACCTGCTTCTCCCAGGCACGGTACTTGCGCTTCAGGTTCTGGACGTACGTGATGAAGCTGACGGCATCGGATGTGCTGGCGGTGTCGACAGAGTGCTGCTCAAGGTCCGTGCGAGACTGCAAGAAACAAGTCATAATGGCAATCAACAAACCAAACAAAATATGGATTCCATGCAGTTAAAAGCAGTAACGCAGCAAAAGAACAACTGAGACATAAAATACATTTATATGTGATGAGTTCTTGAGGAGCTCTTGGTCACAGTCATACTAAACACTGCCTGAAACTGCACGAAACTAGATAATAGATCAATTTTAATCGAACAACTTTTAACAAATTCTGCTTGATTAACACACAACAAATGATCTACCAGAGATTCTAAAATGACCCCATTCAGGATAAAAATAACTCGGGATAAAATTTTCTCCTGTAATAACTAAGAACCTAGAATTGGGTAATTTTTAACCTTTGGTTGCTTATTTATGTTTGTTGATCAAATGCAATATGCTAGAAATGCTTTGGTTAAATTGGAAGCTAGCATCTAGTTTCATGTGGTGCCTCCCATTTGTGATATTACTGTGGTAAAAATTGGGTTTACTTTAACACAGATATGGGCAATTGTTTTAACCTTTAGTAGTCTATATTTATTATCATGGTAACAAGCTAAATTGGACATTTATCAGGCCCAATGACTATTGACCTTTCAACTCTGAGACCAAATCACTTCATTTTCACATCACAGTACATAATAGAACCAATGCAATAAATTGATTCATTTGTCTCTCTCTGTATTTTAGATCGCAACTGCAGATCTATAATTTTAACAAACATGTCAGAAAAAATGAACCAGGATTTGAACCCGTCGTCTACAGCTATCCGGGCTGCGACAATACCACCG
>JZLH01S0191385.1:87746-103099 GCA_001188425.1 Eucidaris tribuloides | reverse complement strand
TCTTTCCAATGATACGTCCTTCACACCACTGGTGTCATGCACGACCCAGTACATTACTCTTAAACAGAACAACGTCAAATCACACTTTTTGCCAGTTTTGGTCAATGAATGAAAGACTGAAGACACTGATGACTGGGTTCATGATTTGAGAGGTAATGAGAGGCAATCTCACATTATTCTCTTCAATAGCAACCTAGTCAGTCATGTGTGACACTAGTGATGCGAGCGAGGCGTCATTGGAAAGAGGAAAAATTGCTCTTTACGGATATCATAGATATAAATTTCTATAATAAATGACATTGAGATACTTACTCTCTAAAGATGGATCACCTTTGTTAATACAGCGTGTCTCAAAGACAAAATTGTGCAACTGAAAGCGCCCTCTTTGGCAATTAGAAAATACTGTTGTGACATGATGGTATACGTCAACGTCAAGAGCAAAGTCTCAACTTTCAAATGCTGTTTGTTTAGTTCAGTTTGCATGTTTTGATCCCGAGCTATGTTTGGTTAACAACAAAAGGGTAAAATCAGAAATGTGCCAATTTTACTAGTATCAGCCCCTCTTCCCGTAAAAGTAGAACAATTGTGATTTCATCCTATTGTTGTTTACAACATATCTCAAGATTAAAACTAGCAAACTGAACAGAACATTAAAACATTTTGAAAACTAAGACTTTGCCCTTGATGTTGACGTCAGCACGTGTCACAGCATTATCTTCTACCTCTGAAAGAGGGCGCTTTTCACTGGTATAATTTTTTTGAGACGTGCTGTATACACTGTAGATCACAATGCAAGTAACTGATGTAATCCTCACCTTGGAGAGAGCACTGTGGAACTCGGTCATCTCACCACCCAGGAAGTTCCCATACTTGCTCAGGATCTCCTTGTGCCACGAGTCGTACTTCATGTTGACCTTGGACTGGACCTGTCATTGATTGTTGAAATTTGTCAAGAAAATCTTGAAATATTCCTTTATTTTTAATTACCGCCAACTCTTCTAGCAATTATTGTACTGGGGTGAAAAACCTTGCATCTCGAAAATGTTAAATGTTGGGGAGAGCTAAAAAACATGGCTGCCTCAACACAGTAACAAATGGGACGATTGTTATTTTTCTCTCGCGACAGAGGATCTATTCTTGAGATTTAAAATGTCAGATTTTCGTTTCTTAGCAACAAGATTACATAGAAACCCCATTTTCAACCAAAAAAAAAAAAAAAAAAAAATAGAGATACCAGGTTCTGTGACCCTACAGATGTTAGAAATACACTTTTGCTGTAGTATATCCTTTGGCAGTTTTGACAGGAGAAAAAACACAGTTACTACAGCTCCCAACCCCTCTCCCACCCCTCCAAATCTATTGGGTTTGTTAAAATCGATAGATATTTCAACATCAGGCTTTGTAACTGTCTTCACTCTGACAGGTTTAACACATCTTAATAGTTCTGGCAAGCGCTGACCAGGGTTCCCAGCATTTCAAGAAAACATAATTCCCTGATTTTTCCCTGATTTTTTCCCTGATTTTTCCCGATGAAGTCTCAAATTCCATGATAATTATTTCAACTCATTTCCAGTTTCACATGTTTTTCTATGTTCGTTGCAGTGAACTATTTGCAGTATAAACACTGACTACTTCTCGATTTTGGGCCAATCAAAATCCTGACTTTTCCCTGACTGGAAAAAAGTAAAATAATTTTCCCTGATTTCCCTGATGGGCTGGGAACCCTGCAATACACATACATTAATGGAAAAGCTCCGAGTTATAGTGCATCCAATACACATACATTTATGGAAAGAAAACAGTGAATATCTATCTCCATGTTGCAATCCAGACACACCTATTCTTTACATAATTTCTACATATTTGGGACTCTTGATCAGGACAAGCTCTTTTTTTCAAAGTTTCAAATTTGGACTCAAGTGAGAAGGACTAACTACAGCCGTGTTACATGTTATCACAATCTATCCCGTACTTACCTTGCCATACTCCACGACGATAGGTCCAAACTCCTTCCTGGTGTCAGCGTTGTCAAAGGTGGTGCGAGATTGCCTGTAACACAGACAGAAAACAAATACTTTGAAAATGAAAAGAAAATCTACAGCAATCCGACTGCACACAGTTGATGTGTGCCTCCACAGTCCACACTCCCACCCAATTTGATTTGATAATGATAAGATCTTGATACTGAGCTTGATACTGATACAAATGGTAATGGTAATGAATAAGATGATGATGATGATGTTGATGACAATGATGGTGATAAGGTGATGATGACAAGGATGATAGTAATCAATATGATACTCTTGATACTGATACAAATACCATGGTGATGAGGAAGATGATGATTATGATGATGATGATGACGATGATATGATGATAAAGATGTTAATAACGATTTTGATCTTGATACTGATAAAAATGGCAATGGTAATGAATAAAATATGATGATGATGATGACGATGATGATGGTGATAAGATGATGAAGTAAAGATGATGATAATAATTATGATCTCCATACTGATACAAATGACACTGGTGATGAGGAAGATAATGATAATGAAAATGATGATGATAATGATAAAGATAAGGATGAAGATGAAGATGGAGATGAAGATGATGATGATGATGATGATGATAATAATAATCTCTTTGCATCTCACCTGATCTGCATCAGCAGCTGCATCCACTTGTTCATGTCGTTGCCAACCCTGTCGTAGATGTTGTGAGACTGCATGTCCCACAGTGACTGGAACTGTAGCCACTCCTGAAACAGATAAAGACAGGAGAAACAGACATCTGAAACTGACATGTCCATCACACATACTTGGAATAATTAGAACAATTTACAAACTTTATTGTATAAACAGTAAAACAGAGCACACTACATGACATATCATTGAAGACAGATTATCGTTCCAAACATGTAATAATATAGCAATATACCTGAATTCAGGTTCCAACATAAAAATCTCTATCTTCTGGTACTACACTCTCCACTTCAAACTCTACTTGTTAACTACAGAATTATCAATAAACTAAATTGTAATGAGAAACTAAAAACAGAAAAGGAACTTCAAGACTTGAAAAATAATACATTTGGCATGATAGTGTAATCACTCTATCATTCATATCATGTGATTCATTCAATTCTCTATTTCTCACAATTTCATTCTCATACTTTCGTGTTGTATTTAATTATGTACTCATGTCTCTGTAGGCACATTAGCTCATCCCTTTAAAGGTAAATGACATGATTAGGTGTAGTCCTCAAATTGGGGTGAAACTATTCCAGAATCGATTAAACTATGCCAGGATCCTGCTGTGAAAATTTGGTAGTCAAAAGTTGACTTGTTATACAATAACTTCCATCAGTATGCTTTGTGACAGACAAATCTGTTGTGTAGCTGTCTATGGATTCTATTTATATCGGGGCTTGAGAGAAACAAAATGCTAGTATGTTTTTGCTCTATTTGGTTGAAGTAAACAAATTCAAGATAAATCCTCCCAGCCAGGAAATACACTCCAGTTTTGATATAAATATCACCATTGCAAAATAATGCTTATTTATTTATTTATGTTGATTCATTCTAATTGTGGATTAAACGAAGTTGGGTCAGAGAGATGGATTATCTGAGACCTCCGTACCTTGACGTAGTCCTGGACCTGGGTCAGGATCTTCTCGATGGCACCGTAGGCCTCCTCCAAGACAGCTGGTCCATCTGGCAGACGGCACAGCAGGTTGCGGTAGATCACGGCCTTGCTGGATTCGTGCTGCTCCACACCAACCTACAAACAACATCAACCATTAGAAAAGATGAATGAAAGATTTGCAGATAGAATTAAACACATCGAGCAGGTTTGCTATTCACGGCTCAGTGAGTTATAGCTTGGCTTCCCGACCTAGAGGTCCGTGGTTCAAGCCCACATCATGGCGGTTGTGTCCTTGGGTAAGGCACTTTATCCCCATTACCCCATCCCTCGGATAGGACGTAAAGCCGGAGGTCCCTTGTTGAGACAGAAACATATTGGCACATTAAAGACTCCACACACTTCATCGAAGAAAGAAGGGTGAAAACCCAGTGTAATGGCCACTTCAACATTATAAACACTCTCAGCCATGGGCCCCTTCTATGGCGCTGTATAGCTACTGCCTTCTTGAAGGATACATGGTCCAAGCAATATGTGTATAGCACTATAGAAATAACTATATTGTATTGTATTTCATCTCTGTTTTATCAAATTAATGATAAATTAGATCAAACGCTACATCTTTTATTTTAATGACTGATTCAACAGGACTCAAACCTGAAACCTACTGATATCCGGCCAGCAGTATAACTACCAAGTAAACGGTGGCATAGCCTGATGGTTGTGCCGCTGACCGAATATCAGTAGGTTTCAGGTTCAAGTCCTGTTGGGTTGCTCTTTTTCTGAGCCATTGAAATATAAAAGATCACTCACTTGATCTAAATCACTAATTTGATAAAACAGAGATAAACAGCAAATCTGCTCGACACATTATAAAAGAGCTGTAAAAATCTGAGCCTTCTGATTGGTTGAGAGCCGTGCATTATTTTCTCCCACTGCACGGATTGTGTGCTGGTACATTGACAGTCGTATTGTTGTAGCCATGATGTGACTAGACCGTACACATAATGCAAAAAATTAGTATCAACTGATTGGATTAGTTGGTTGTAGTTGCCTAGAGTGGGGGTGAAAGCAGCGGTCACAAACCTACAATTTGAACGTCTCCCAGGAGAATTACCAAAATTCGTTGATAGATTCACAGCTTGATTTATAACATCACTACTGCAAAGTCGTAGTTCATGCATTTATGCAAATTATCTACGCTTGTTTATTTTGAAATAAAGTAGTCCAAAACCCTTTTGTCTGCACCTAATGGTTTCAAACAATTTTTCGGTGAACTGACGTTGATACTTTTCATGAACACACACAGGACTAAGTATTATTTGTATAATACATGTTCTTCTTGTCATTTATCAAACTTTATAATCACTAACAAGTCTGGAAAAAGTTGGAAATACTGTATGTTCAAATGCAAATATGATTTCAAACATGTTGATGTCAGTTGTTTAATAGAGTATCAATGACATTGTTTGTGAAGTGTCTTATAAAGTCTAAAATTTGTTATTAAAGAATGTCTTAAAATTCTCAAAAAGATATCTGCCTCCCACAAAACTTAAAACTAACACATGACAATGGAAGTATATTTTTGTATCTAAATGTTATATTATTTTGTTCCTGGTCTGTAAACACATCTAATCACAAGCTGGACTGTGTCTTGCCCACTGCAACAAATAATTTTTTTTTTCCAAGGTGGTGGGGAACTTGAATTGGAATAAAATCTTCTTTGGTTGCAATCAAAGAAACAGTAAAAGAAGTTTCATTTAATAACACATTTTTGTGTGATTACTTCATCCATGTTGTATTAACCAAATGAAGAAAGAGATATCTCACTGACAACAATGCGAACACCATTCTACATATGAATTTTTAGAATATTATGGTGTGATGAACTTGATGATATTGATGGATGGTGTTTCTGTGTTACCTGGTATCGAGAGCTCTCCAGTCGACGCTGGGTGATGATGATGCTCTGCCAGGCAAAGAGCTGCTGCAGGAGCTGGTAGCGAGCCTCCTCCACCGGGGGCGACAGGTACATCACCTGGTTGGTGATGCGGATCTCGTGGATCAGGCCCTGCAAAAGATGAAAGTCCACACAAATACAAGAGATGAAACTTGAAATTTCAACGGAAAGATAACTCAATAAGAAATACAAATTCAGGTGATGGAAACACACAATCAAGAAATAAAAATATAATTTCAAGACATGAAAACACAATATCAACAGAAGTAAGACAAATTGAAGAGATGAAAACACACATTAAAGAAATGGCAATACAAATTCAAGACACGGAAATACAAATTCAAGACACAAGTACACAATATGATGAGATGAGAGAATTCAAATTTAAGAGATGAAAACACAATATGATATGAAAACACAAAATTAAGGGATGTAAACACACATTCCACAGACAAAGAAATATGAAAATACAAATTCAACACTCAAAAACACACATTTGAAATATAAAAATACAAATTTAAAACGTGAAAATGCAAATTTAAGAGAAAAAAATCAAAAGATGAAAATATGAAACATAAATTCAGGAGATCAAAAGGCAAAGCACTGGAGGACTGAGTCATACATATCAAGGCTACAAAGATAGCATCACCTACCGTGATCTTGGGATCTCCTCCCGGTTTGACTTTGGCGGGTCCATCGGTGTCCATGCTGTCCTCCATCATCTGTCGGTCCTCGCCTCCCATCAGACGTTTGGTCCAGGCCTGGATCCCAGCCTGGAGACGCTTGGCCAGACGCTTCTCCACCTGGGAGAGAGGGAGAGGGAGGGAATAGCAGGATTGGAGGCAATCTTCAGGTCAGGTTAACTCCCTCAGACGACACTCTATAGACCTTACATGCATTATTTTGAGAGAAATATCACTGAAGGTGATAAATACCCCCGCCACATCACATCCCTAACTTATTACCATGGCAAAGCAGTTTCTTACACATTCAGAAAATATATGTCTTGCCCATCTTCACCCCAAGACCAATGTGTGTCCCAAATTTCATGGGCATTGGTTAAAAACTGAGGAGGTACTTCGATCCGCAAGATTTCCAACAGACCAACCGACCGCCAGCCTGAACGCCCGCTCAACTGTACGCTGATTTCTACATACCCCCTTCAAAATTCGTTTGGCGGGGTTATAACAACGTATTCTATATATTTGTTGTATATTTATCATTTACTACAAACACTTCACCAAAAAGAATGATAGGTGTGAATCTGTTAAGCTGGCATTTTATTGATAATAAAAGAAGATCATTAATATTTATAGAGTGAATGCTTCACAAAACAGATAAGACCACAAAGAAACTGCACATATAAATACTCCAGCGCCATACATACTGGCATAAATAATGATACTTATCCTCTGTTACAGACAAAATTGCAAATTTCTTTATATAAACAGTACATCTCAAATTGAGTACAACCTTCCAACATAGTAAATTTCTAATTGATAGACTGCTTGTTTCCATTTCAATCTAGCCCATGGAGCTGGAGTGGGTCAGTTTAATGACACCATCCGTCGGATCACTCAAGAAAGAGACACAAACCCATTACACGAACTGACACAGCCTTAGTCCCAGCTACTCACTTCAATGTCAAGTTTGGCTACTCACTTCAATGTCAAGTTTGGCTACTCACTCCAATGTCAAGTTTGGCTACTCACTTCAATGTCAAGTTTGGCTACTCACTGTGGCAGGTTGGAGTAGGAGTGAAGGCTGAGGTTTTTGATTGCATTCTGGATGCCCCCCTTTCCCCACACCCACCCCTTTCCCCACCCACACCCCTTTACCCACCCCTACCTTTTCCCCACCCCCACCCCTTCCCATATGGTAACCTTGCAATGAGGCTATCTCATCCAATCTTAACAGAAAGAGACACAAACCATTACACAAACTGACAGGACCTTAGTCCCAGCTACTCACTTCAATGTCAAGTTTGGCTACCCACTGCGGCAGGTTGGAGTAGGAGTGAAGGCTGAGGTCGTCGACCGCCTTCTGGATCCGACTGAGGATCTCGGCGATGACCTGGGCGACGTAGGCGCAGGTATCCAGGGACCGCACCTCCCCGTCGATCCTCTCCTCCACAACCAGCAAGTCGTCCACCTACAAGGATTGAATGATAAATTAGAATTCATGATAAATCCCCAAATCGCAGACCCTTAGGACAGGGGAAAGTACAAGACTTTGCTCATATGGCTAGGCATCCGCAGGATCCCTCAGAAAGGATACAAAAACAGTAACTTTATTGACTGCAGGAAGGAAGTTACTTGTAAGAAATAGTGCCATCGTCAACACGCCTTCTGTCGAAAAGCTTGTCGAAAAACAGTATCTTAACTGAAAGACGATATGTCAACAGAGATTCTATTATATCGACAACAACACACGGGGTATCAACCCTTTATCAAGGTAATAAATCAGGACTTAACAATGTCTTCTTCGCAGATAGGCATCTCAAAGCAAGCATTTTTTTCTTTCCTACGCTTGCAGAAGGTTATGGAATCTGAGAATCATTGCTCTGAGAGTGTAATGTACACCGAAAGAATATTGGTTTCTGGGGTATTAACGATGTGGTAAGCCTTGGCAGTGAGCCAGGTAATTGAAAGTCCAAAGTTCAAAATTCCCCAAGTTGCTTTCAATAGCCATGTCAATCATCATTACGGCCCCCTGGCAGGCTAATTATCCCCTGCAGTATACACACGATACAGACTGTATTTCAACATGAAACGTAGGGTGGGGTATGACTGTCCTATGACTTCAATATCGCAATTCATCTGGCCATTGTTTTGTCGACAGCATGTCTGTCGGCTAAATATTTGAGGCGACATATCGACACAGAAATTTCTACTCGACAAAGCACTAGTAAGAAAGTTACTTTCTTCGAACCATGCATAGAAAAGCAATATGACTGAGCATGCGCAAAGCGGGTCTTTCACGTATTCTCTTACGGAGACTCATGAATATAAAATACAATATACATGTTTTTTGTAACTGAAAGTTCAATGACTGTAAACATCCCCCTCCCATCCCCTCACCCCTCAAAAAAAAAATCATAATTTTGTATGCCTATTTTACCTGAAGTAGGCAAGACAATTTTACAAACATAGAAGTAACTACTGATGTTGAATAAAACAACGGAACTGAGGGAGAAAAGATACATTTAATTTCTATTTCAGTTTGTGAAATGACTACTTACTTTGTGTGTAGCATCCTTTATACCAAAAATTATCTTCCTTTCTTTAAATTTTGGAGTTTTATATTGCAATGTCTTTCTAAGTTCTGCAATTTACTTTCAAAAAACAAAGTTTTGAACAAGCTTGAATACATGTGATTGCTTCTGCAATGGTAAATGTTTTTCACAAAATTGTTGCTGTTTGACGTGAGAGATCACACCTATTAATGGGAACACAAAACTGTTTGCAATAATTAAAATCGCTTGTGGGAGTCCAGCTTCATAGACTACGTAATGTATCTAACCTTATCAGTACCACTGTAACAAGCCTCTGTAGACTTTGTATGTGACATTTGAGTTTGGTTCTGAAAGGGATAACACTTAGGAAGTGCTATGTAACTTACCTTCTCTTGGTAGTTGAAGACAGCTTCTGCCAGCTTCTGCACATAGTTGTCCAACTTGTATGACTCCCAGGCCAGTGATGTTCCCTGAAAAGAAATTGAGGCAATGACGTGAAATGAGCATTTCATGCTTCGGGGGTGAATTAGATTTGATAAAATTACATTTGGACCATTATACTTCAACCTAGTTCTTGATAATGACATAGATTTTAAGACCCGGTTGCTGGTATGACTTAATATTGGTGTGACCCTGATATTATAACATTAGAAAGAGAAGTTTAATTCAGATAGCCTATTTACGCTATATATAGCAGTTTCAAGTGTACAGAATAGCGAACTTAAAAATAAAATACAAAGTAAGAAAGCAAACAAATCTGTTGATATTCATTGTCACAAAGTGTGAAAACAATGACTGCTTTTATGCCTTCAGTAAGTTTACAAATTAAGACAAGACCTAATCATTGATACACCTCTTTTTCATCACATTTTTCTTGGTTTCAGAATACTACTTGAGGCAGATATCAGACCAGATACATCTTCCCATAATCAACTGATCATGGCAACAGTGTTCTTACCTCGGAAATCAGGCCCTGGACGTCCTTCTTGAGCCCGGCGACCAGGAGGGTGATGGACGGTCGCTCTTCAACCTGAATAAACAGGAAAACATGAAATACATGGATTATAATTGTGATTGACATTCATTAAATGTCATAAATTAAAACTGTGGAAGCAGTTCAACCCACATGGACCAACAGACCTACTCCAGGTATCCCACTCTAACTTTGTTAGGTGGATGCATAATGATTGTAAAATCAAGTACACTGGTTAAAGTTTCCATTGCGAAAATTAGAATGACCAAATGTTTTCTGTTAGACCATTATACATTTGGGGATATCTTCTGATCTGAAACATATAAATTTAAGATAACATACTTATATTTGTATTGTTAGGCAGAGTATACATTTATCTACAAGTTTGATAAATAACGCTTTTTTCCATCATGCATGCGTGTAAAAACTTACAGCTGCTTGAAGTTGACACAAATATCGTAAAGTTGCTCTGTGTGGCTCCTTCAAAAATGCTTCACATGTTAAAGGTCCACTGTCATGACAAGATGAAAAATGCCCTCTTTTGATTAAAATCATAAAGTGGGTGCATTAATGATACCCATAATGCAACAGAAACAGCCATGACAGTGTGGAAAAACATTTGTTTTCCTCCCACAATCTGTACACTATGGCACTGCAAACAGTCCATGTTCGTGAATATGTGCTTGTATTCAAGACTAGTTGACAACCTCTCTGTGATTGAGTTCACCCATGACAATGGGCCCTAAAGAAATATTTTGGTCTCTTACCTTTTCATTGGTTCGCTCGTACGTGCGGACGCTTTCGATGAGTGAGATGGCGAACGGATAGAGCTGATTGGCCTGGTGGGCTTTGTTGATGATGGCCAGAGGGACACGGAATCCCAGCCACTTCAGGTTGCGGACCTAAACACAAACAATGGAAAATGATTGATGAGACGGAACAATGAAGACATCCTACAGTTATTACTGCTGGTAAATCTAGGTGTAATTAGTTTGATGTTAAGCTCACTCTTGAAAAATTTGTCACTCAAAAATGTTGCTTTGCATCATTTGCACTCCTTGGGAAGATGATTGGATATCCACGATGATTGGGAAGATCCATTTGTTCATTGACATCCACACGTATCAAAATAGCATATGGTACACATTTACAATTTGAAAAGAAATTTTAAATATCATATGGGATCTACACATTAACAAGGCAAGGGTCTGAAGGGAAACTACAATTTCTTGTTAAGGCTATACAATGATTCAATTTAAAATGTGACGGTCACTACAATTCCCCCAAAATTGTGTTTCTAGCTCCTTTACTTCGCTGGCATTTTCTTCATACCAGTGTATTCACAAAATGTTAAGTTTTAGACATCCAAAGAGGATCCACTAGCTTAAAATGCACAATTTAACAATGACCACTGTAAAAAAAAATGTGAGCTACATAATCCTCGATGCTCTAAGTGTCTTTGACAAGGTCTAAAAATGAAGCCTTGAGAAAATTGACCTCCGAAGTGATCATTTAGTGCTTTAAAAGACTGCAAATCTACCAGTACTCAGTTTGACCTTGTCTCAACCTTCTCCACTTCCTCCCATAGACTACTGTACTATAAATCTAAACTACTTTATATTCCACACAAGGAATAAGTCACACAGGATATTTATCCATGCATACCTTTGACAGTGTCAGCATAACTTTCTGAATTTTCGTATTCTAGGCTGTTTATTGGTCTATTTAAGCACAATTATGTAGTTCAGATATCACAGTTTGATGTTTTGTTTTGTTTTGGGTTTTTTTAAATTGAAGCTCCACAATGTTGAGTTGTGTCTTTAAAGACATACCTCTTTGGACAGTGTGATGATGTCCGGCAGAAAGTTGACCTTGAGCTTCAAGATGTTGCCTTTGCTTGCACTCCGAGCCCTGGAGCTCTCAATGGTGAAGATCCGACCGGATACTCCCAGCTGGCGCATCTGGACCTACCGGGGCAGTATTATAAACATGTTTTTAGACACTGTGGACGACATGATGACTATTTCTTTGGGCACATTTGATTCTTGACAAAGTGTGTAAAACAATGTGACAATAAGCTCTATTCAATTTACAGATGAACCAATTAGAAGATTACTTACATAGAATAAACAATACAAAGAAAACTAGAGCTGTACTTAGAGAGCACAAGTACCTCCGCAAACTTTACCAATTCTCTCCCCTACTCCGTATTCATCTAACTAGCATATATCATACTCTACGATACTCTACGGCCCACCATTGGGGGCAGTAGATCACTTTCGGAGTCGTACGACGACCAAAACATATATGACGCACACTGAGCTATTGTGCGGGACTTTTCTTTTTGTGTTTTGCTTGAAATTAACCTTGATATGTGACCTATGACCTTGAAAATTGAACTAAGTATAGCATTTTTCTTTCTGAAACGTGTACAATTTTCATGGGGTTAGATGTAAAACTCACATTAAACGTCACATACTTACAAACAAATTTACTCCATTCAAATTGCACAAATATCATGATTTTGTTTGTCATGTAAATAGCACAACTCCATGCCTTGGTGCCTGCTATACTTCTGCTTTAGATATCAACTTTTCCACATAATGCACTGCAATATTCCATGGATTTGAGTGCTCTTGTGAGGGGTTAGCATTTTTGTGAATACTTATAATTTGAAATATTACATGGATATTAAATCCATGGATTTGAGCCCTCTTTTGATGGTTTAGCATAATCGTGAAAACCAACAATTTGAAACAGTGCACTGTAATAGTCAATGGATTTGAGCCCTCAATTGACGGGTTAGCATTATTGAGAATACAGATAATTTGAAATAGTGCATCGCAATATTCCCTAGATTTGAGCTCTCTTTTGATGGATTGAAATTATCCTGAATACTGATAATTTGAAATAGTGTATTATAATATTCTGTGGACTTGAGCCCTGTATAAGTGACTGGTCAGCATTACCATGAATACTGATAACTTGAAACAATGCACAGTAATATTCCATGGATTTGAGCCTTGATTTGACGAGCTGGAGTTATCGTGAATACCGATAAATTGAATCACTGCAACATACTTTCCTTGACCAGTCATCAAACAGCTCCTGGGTGTCCAGCTTGGCCCGGAAGCTGTCTCCGTCGGCTTTCAGCTTCTGCCCTTCGACGTGGTTCTCCCAGCCTTTCCCCAGGACGTCCTCCACTCGGTGCATGTAGGCGCCCAGTTGACGATCAATCTATCAGAATGAATACGAGAAGGTAGTAGTGCTGCTATCAACAAGCCCTCTATCGATAGTCTTATCGATAAATGGCTCATTTGGTCTCTCATAGGAATATATTGACAGTAAATTTGTGATACCGACAAAAGCCGAGAGCTCTGTGTATGCCCTTACATTGTCCTAGGATGCTAGTTTCGAGCGACTGACAGAACAGTGAAATGTGTAGTTGGTCGGTGAACTGCATGCATGAGCGCAGATACATTGGTACCTACGATATATTGCAACACTCTGCTCAATTTATGTTTTACTGTTTATCTCCATGGTTGATTTGGCTTATGTTATTGTCTACAATTGTCAATATTGGCTGGACTCTTTTCAGTGACTTATCAACAAAGAATTTCTGAATGATGACAGCCCTAGAAGGTAGTCATTTCCTGTTCCTTTCTCCTTTTCGTTTAAACCCTGTCTCTTCTTTTCATCAGCATGCACTGCACAAGCCAGCAACTATATTATGAACTTTGAATATGCATTCACTGTTACTATTTTAAATGTGATAAAAATCATTTTACTGAAGCATGTATATCAGGGTTCCAAGGTATTTTATGGAAACAATATTTGCTGATTTTTGCAGATTGAAGTTCAAAATTCCAGGATCATTATTTCAACGTATTTCTTGCTTTGCCTATACCATGGACACAAAGCAAGACAGTCGGACTAACGGACAACAAAATTCCCTGATTTTTCCTTGATTTGAGGGACTTTGATCAAATTCCCCAACGGTTCCATTAATGGAAAAAGTATAAATCATTTCCAGGTTGGCTGAAAACCCTGGTATATAATATTTTTCTTTTATGATGGTAATACAAAGCTATTGCATAATTAATGCTATTCTGATGGTAGATAGTTTTGATTTTAACCTGTTGCAGACAATTTGATTTCAAATATGGAGTCTGCTTAGACCTCACATTGCGATATCTTGTACTGAAGTCTCAAATGGCTTAACTAATGCAATCATCACTAAAAAAAACTGTCCCTTTTCCCTGAAATTGCCCTGTATAGGAATTCTGGATTACCTGTCTTGCCCAGATGATGGAACCAGAGACTGGTGGCAGATCCCGTACTTTGCTCATCCTGCATGCCTTGCTCTGTGGGTACTGCACCTGTGGGGAGAAATACCATTAACGGGAACCAGTCAATAACAGATACAACACAAATGCATATTAATCTGTTGGAGATGGTTTGTTTTTGCTAGAATACGCATTTTCCATAGACCTTTTGATGAGGTATCTCATTTCTGGTCTTCAATGGGTTAATTAAAACTTTAAATTGGACCCAAAGACCTACGTCCACTTTGATATTAAAATTTGATAATGAAATACATGGAGTTGGGCACTGCCTGGTTTTAAGTTATGTTTCCAAATGAGGTGAGGCTTGGACCATTAGTTTCGTCTTAGTCCCACACAGTGTCATTGGTGTTATTGTGATGGAAACATACATGTACCCACGGTTTACATTGAGACATCATACCAAAGAAATGCCACAATTTAAACACTTTAAATTTGATTTTCCTGAATTATTGCCTAAAACTATTGAGAACATAGGTTGCAAAACGTTGAAATACAGCATAATGTGAAATATTTAGTTTTGTCAAATTTGGCCAGAGTGCCGGACATGATGGTGATGGATTTACTGTCAGACAATGAGGTGCAAAACTTTCACAAACCTTAAACTTGTCGTGCAGCGATTCGATGTCATCCTTGACACGTTGTATGAGCTGGGTCTGGTACTCGCGGATGGCGCCGCGGATATGGGGGCGCACAAACAGAGCGTTGAAACGGGAGAAGATGCGGAACATCTCATTGGCGTTCTTCGCCGTGCCAAGCTGATCGCGGAGACGGGCCGTGATGCGGGTCTCGACGCGGTCGATGCGTTCGTCATAGCGCTTCATCGCTGCTTCCCACGACTCGGCTCCTTCCTTGCTCACGTCCAGCCCGTCTACCTCCTTCACGTTCTCATATGCTAGATTCACCTCCTGTCAGGTAAAAAGAAGTACATTTCTTTCTCATGATTTTATATTTTAACTACTGTGGAAACTGAAAGTTTTAAAAGTACATTGAACATTTCAATGTTAATGACATACTCGACGATGGATACGACGATGTTACATTTTAGTATAACAAGAATCAATAACTTCATTTCATATTTTAGTGATCTCCTTGGCAGTTTACTTCCGGTTTTTTCATACCCTGTTACTGATGTGCATAAAATCATAGATGGTAAACACTGCAAAAATATGAACTGAAATAGATTGGAATTAA
>JZLH01S0191385.1:64183-87680 GCA_001188425.1 Eucidaris tribuloides | reverse complement strand
TTCCCAGTACACTTCACTGTAAGTTTCCTATGTGCTTAACTGATGAAAATGGGAAAATGTTGAACAAACTCTCAAACAACCACAAAGTTATTGCACACAAAATTAAACTATACATAGATCTTAAAGGGAGAAGGCACCAGCAACTAACAGGCATAAGTTAAGAATAAAAATGACATTGTGAGTATTGTGAGAATTACGGTACATGGTGACAAAACGGCTAAATAAGGTGGTACTGTGTGGATATCACCTCATCAAGGCCCTATAATTGTTATTTGGTTTATCTTATGTCTTTGTAAGTTTTACCCTAGAAAAACTTGCAGGAAAGTATAGGGGAGGAGTTATCATTCAAACAGTTGCATACAGTACATGGTTGCGTGCTAACACAAGTCTAGGTGGCATGCATTGGTTACGCATGGTAAGCTCCTTGCAGTGAGTGCATCTGACTCGGTTTGGCAGAACTCAAAATTATTTTTTAAATTATGCCTGTTAATTGTGAGCGCTTCTCTTTAATGCATTAGGTGAATGGCTCATTTTTGCACCAAATCTGGGTCTACTATAAAAATTATGGACTTCTACATTTTAAGGGAAACGATTGACTTTAGTAAACTTTAATCTATTACACACACTTTGATTATTCTGTCACGTTATCTCAACTGGAGAAAATTTGTCATTTGAGTAAACAATGAGTTATGATGAAAATTATGTATCTTTTTCTGTATTTCTGTGATAAACTGAAGTTAAAGGAATACACAGAATAACAGATGTTTAAATATAGAACTTCGCTGCAAAATGTTCCTTTTCTTCCTAAAATCATAGATTTTTTGAATAAGCAGCAGCAGAGCTGCCAACCTCAATGGACCGAAAATCCTATTATTTTCTCCCAAAAATCCTATTTTCATGTCAAAAATCCTATTTTTGCTTTTGCCATGTACATTAAGCCACACGTTCATCACGCGCGTTTCCACGAGACTAGCAAACATAGTAACATTAGTCAGTTTACTGTTGTGCAAATTTCAGCAATAAAGTCACATGCTCTGAACTGTTGACTCTTCGAATCGATGTTGAGATTTCATTACCCTACATCAATCACTGTATGTGGGACTAAGACTTTCTGGGCTTAACAACAGCATAATACATCATCGCCATTAGCGCCATACCTTTAAAATTTTAAGGCCTTTGTTCGTATTATTGATAGATGGCTTCGTTGTTGCAAACAAGTAGTGAAAGGAGTCACATTTCTTCATGTTTTTGAATCTTCTGACGATCGCTGCGTAAGGTAATGTCCGGCCTGAACTCCCCCGTGGCCGGCCGTGGCTCGTGGCTCGTGGCCCGTCGCCCGTTGAGAAGTCTGCTGAGCTGCTGTACATCGCGTGCACTGGTAAAGTTGTCCTTCTTGCTCAGCCTCAGGTTGAAAAATGACCATCATTATAATTCGCAAACATGTTTTAAATGTTTGTTTGATCAAACTTGAGCTCCAGATTTCGAAGCCATGATGGTGAAAAAAAATACGAAAGTCCGAATAATCGAGTCACAGTCCAACTTCACTTCCAGTAAGTACATGTAACACATGTGAATTCGTCGCACTGCACGCGCGTCGCACTTGCATATACAGTGATTGCGTGCGTGCGCTCTAGTGCACTGCATGTACCACGGTACAGCCACGGCCACGGCGGGTTCAGGTATCGTTCAATCAGTGATCCAAATGTGTGTGCGCTCTGATCTATAGAAGCTCAATGGCTTGATGGCGCACGCATTGAGCTGAGATCATGCACTCATTTGCCAGTGTCACACACAATACACAGATTAACACACACATAGTCAAAATTCAGAAAATCGTACTGTCGTATTCTTATGGAAAAATCGTACGAAATATGATAAAATCGTACTACTTGGCAGCTCTGCAGCAGTATTATATCTTAGGTCAGCCTCAAAGCCAATTTCTGGTGGCCTCGGTTCGGTCCCGTTCAGAGTCATATGTACAAACCCTATGGAAAGATTATTTTGGGGGCGGCCTCGGTCCCGGAACCTGTGGTCTTAGATACCACACTGTTTTAAATATGGACTGACCTCAATAGCATTGGCATCGGCCGCATCCATCATGAGCTCGTTGAGTTTGGTCTGGGACGGTTCCTCGCTAGGGGTGGCCGCAGGACTGGTGGTGGCCTGGGGGTTGACGGCGGGCCGCAGCACACGGACGATCACCGCCCTCAGCTGCTCATGCTGGCGACGGAACCTGCAAGATGAAGAAACAGAGGACAAAAATAGATGTTGTTAGAAGTACTGGTTGATAAATGGAATATGTTTCATCAGAGTTCTCTATTTGGTTGGTTTCCGGGTGAAAGCATATTACATTTGCCTTACGATATGGGAGTAGTTCACTTCATATGTTACAAAATAAGGATTGTAGGATTGGAAGTTTAAAAGGGATATTATATACCTCATATAAAGATTCTTATCATTGATTGGTCAAAACTGTATAACGTGACAAGGCGATAATCTATCTATCATTGCCTCGAGGGTTTAGGGGTGCCTGTCACTTGACCTATAAGGTCAAATGATAGGCACCCCAAACCCTGTGATAGGTCGTCGTAAACCCTCGATCTTGCCCGCGCACACAAGTACGTACGCGCGTACCTGTATGCACCAAAGATGATACAGCACCGCGTAGCAGCGCGGCGCTTTAGGATCTTTGGTACGCACGGTACGGCACGGCGTATAGCGTGAGCTGAGCTAGCGCGACAAGGTAGCTTGTAAAGACAGGAATAGGCTACTGATGAAGGAGGTTTTCAGGATTTAGAACATTTTTACTGAAGATAAGGATAGGTAGAATTACAAGAAGTATTCAAAGTACCCAGTTTGTCTTGAGAATTGAGGATTAGGACTAATTTATTAAGAACATGCAACCATTGGACATCGCTAGGTTAGTACGCCTAGTTTTCGCCGGTACGTATAATACAGCGAGGACTTCGGTTATCGACACTGCTGTACGCGCATGCGGCATGTTGTGATTTCAACACGATTTTAAATTGATGCAGGGTGATTTTTATGGAATTCTCTTTACCACACGTAACTGTTGATTGTGATTACGTTAGAATGTTCATAATCATTTAAGAGGATGACGGTATAATAACAATATTGATCTGCTCTGTATCGGATGGTGGTTCGGATTTGTCGTCCCTCGGTTGCTGTTATCGGCCTGTCTATCAACCCTCGGCTGCCCGCTCGCGGGATGATAGAAGGGCCGGTGTGAACAGACTTCGGGAGTGATATTTCCCACCACTATGAGCAGTCAATTTTGTAATATTCCATTGGTGGCCTATGTTGGCAATTTATTCACAATAAAGAACTGTCCCACATCAGATATTCTGAGTGAGCTTGATTGATTTGTGTAGACTTTTGTTGAAAATGAGTGTTCTTTTGTTTGATTTACTCTCTTCTGATGCTAGAGTTTTCCAATAGACCAGGCCCAAGATATTTTGTTCTTAGGCTCCAACGTAGAGGTACCTGGTTAGGGATGGAATTGGTTGCGCTATTGTGGTGCCAGTCTTGACTGATTCTTGTAGGTATGGATTCTTGAGTCAACACCGCGGGTCTATTAAAGTACTTCAGCAAGACAAATTTTATGCTGCTTTGCTGCTCTCACCAGGTTTGTATAAATGGATCCTGGTAGGATGGAATGCGTGCACCTATTGTTGCTGTCAGTCTTGATTGATCTCCGTTTGGTGTGGACGGTGTCTGATAGACTTACAAGCATCTAATTGATTTGGGGGTAATAGTAGTGTAAAGGCTTATGAGATTGTGTATTTACATATTAGGCGTATATTGAATATTAATTATCATTTTAACTTCTAAGAGATGTTTGACTCACTTTCTCATCTGCTCCAGTCTGTTCTGCGTTCTATGTGGGCGGGTTGACCTCCATACCATTGAGACTCTCTCTCTTCTTCTTGACGATGTCACGCATGCAGCCTGCAGCTTGTATCATGTCCCACGTGACGACACCTCGAGATTGCCGCCATCACCTTTCAAAAATCTCGTGGTGATGTGCATAGGTCGAGTGCCCGGACGTGGTTGTTTTTTTTGGGGGGGGAAGGGGGGAAGGGGGGGAGGGGGGGAAGGGGGGGAGGAAGGAGGTGGGAGGAGTGTCACAAATAAAACAATATGTATAGGTTATCGCACTTACAACAAATACTGATTTGACTAATTTACAGGTATGTGTGAGTAAAATAAAAAACAAAGCTATGGCATATGTGTCTTGCCCTATTGTGCACAAATCATCATAGATAAGTATCTGACGTTTACCCACAATTTTGCTTTTGACCCACAAATAACATTAAGGTCACTGTAAGGCATCTATCATCCAATTATGTTTACAAATGGGCTTATGGTTAGAACGTTACGAATCCCAGTGCACACTTGTTTGTAAATCTTAAAGGAATGCGCCGCTCGTAATCCATGTACGTTCAATACCATTCGCTTGCCCTTATAGCAAGGCCCCGTGTAACAATCGTGGAGCTGCGAACAGAATTGCCGCTGAAAGTAGGGCCATGTGCATTTTGCCTTTCTTCGGTTAAATGCATGTTGGATAGGGAAATGTACACATGTCGTGCGCGCTCGTTATCCGAAAATGTACGGGCATTCCCGAATATTACCTGAGCCAGGCCAGCTCGAAAACATCACGATATGCGACTTTTCGGCCCCTTTAACATTTGACCTACATACATGACCTTCAACCCCCAAACAACATTGAGGTCCTGTTAAGGCATCTACCATATACCAAGTTCGGTTATAAACAACCAAATGGTTACAAAGTAACTCAAGTTTCATAAACATTGCAGACGGACACCGCCCAGGATCCCTTAGTATCGCTCCACCTCGATGGCTCAACAAATACTAAAAGAACCAACCTTCAGCAGTTGTTGGCTCAGATCCCGAGAGATGGCTTCCACCAGTCGAAGCGCCCTCTGGATGGGGTACTTGGTGTTGCGGATCTTGCGCAGGTGCAGGAAGATGGCGACAAGAGCCTGACGGATGCGGTCCAGCTCGGTGGCCGACAGCAGATCGTTGAGAGGGAAGTCCTTCATGAGGGGGCTGTAGTTGGCCACCATTCCCAGGGCCTGCTTCAGACCTGGCGGATTTTAAAAGCAACAGTGTTATTACAAACAAATCACCAGCTACAGTACTAGTACATTTCATCATTATTACATCAAAACAAAAAGATCTGAGTGCTGATTTGAGTTTGATTTTGTCTGTTTGTTTGTTTGTTGGTTTGATTGCTGGTTGATTATTGTTTGTTAGTTGGTTGGTTGGTTGGTTGCTTGTTTGTTTATCATTTGTTGGTCCTTAATTTGTTTGTTGCTTATTCGGTTAATTGTTTGGATGTTTATTTGTCTGGCTGTTGGCTTGGTAACTTCTTTGTTTGGTTCTTTATTTGATTGTTTAGTAGTTGTTTGATGACCATTTAATGGTTCTTTGGTGTTGTTGGTTGGTTGGTTGTTGCTGTCAGTAGTAGTAGTAGTAGCAGTTAGTAATAGTATGTCCAGCATGGAGTACATATTGTTGGTGATTTCACGTACCGGCGAATGTTTGATTTGTTTGATATACAAGATTCGCCGGTTCGTAAAGTCACCGACGATATGTCAGAACTATATTCAAGACATCTTGAATTTGCAGTTGAATTGTTTCTATGTGTATTTACAATATCAACAAATGCACAGAGTATTCATGATTATTCATCCATCACTTTTCTTCGCAATTATCACTACAAATAATGCAGTCAAACAAAATATCAGCAAAGAAATCAGTTCATCAGGACTGTAAGTCTATCACTGCTGACCTGTATCTGTGTCAAAGCTGACGGTGGCATGGAACCGTTTGCCGTGTTTGAGGATGTCCAGAGTCAGGGCAACCTCGGGGCTCTCCCTCTTCTCCTGGATCTTGAGCAGCGCCCTCTCCAGGTTGAGCCAGAAGCTGATCTCCTGTAGGGCCGTCCCCGAGGCAGGGTCTCGGTCTAGTTTGGTGACCTAGAACAATAAATTTTATCATTAGAATATACGGCCAATGGTATAAAATGATCATGTTTTTGCAAATACATTTACATCAGATTTGTTTTAATCTTTTATTTCTATCAAATAATAAATATATTCCTATATTGTAATGTTACTAAATAAGTGAAACATGCTTACAGCACAACATTTATGACGTACCTAAATTTTCGGTCCGTACCACAGACCTTCTTCAGAGAAATGATCATTTTGATGGATGTGCTGGATCGGACCGAAAATTTAGGTACATCATAAATGTTGTGCTGTAAGCATGTTTCACTTATTTAGTAATACTATAGCCAGCACGTATGAATCTTCATTCTTATATTATAATGCAAATACAATATGCTTTTACCTGGAAACCAACAGAATGGGGAAATCTGATGATAGATTTTCCATCATCAACCAGTACTCCAATTTATTTCTAAATCAAGCTGCAAACAAAGAGCGTTAGCATGGCTCCCTCCAATGCAATTCTACAAGTGAAGTGGTCTTTTATTAGCCGATACTCTACGAAACTGCAGGATTCACAACAATAGAAACCACTCACTTTCTGGATCTCCCTGATCCAGCGATTGACGCCGTGCTGGAGGGTGTTCAGGAACGTGGAGTCCTCGGCCTTGTCGGCGAAGTCGATGACCTTGGGTTTGCGTCCCTCCTCCCCGCACTTCCTGATCATGGTGGAGACCACCTGGTTGATGGGGAGGTTGACGTCGGGGATGTCGATGTTCTGCTGGAGGTGGAGGAGACCCATCTCCAGCTCGGCGATCTTCTTCTCCACGGAGGGGGCCATCTTGTCTCCATCCCTGTCAAAATGAAGTTTAGAATTAGGGCAATTCCATAAAATATGCACGTCCGACCCCCTATATGTGGGACCTTCCAGAAATGATTTCTTTGATTTCTTGTTCTTAAAGGGTGATAATGCTCTTAAATTATCATGGCTTGAGCAGTTTGTTGAAGTGAAGCATTCAAGAATGGAGAAAAATAGGGGGTCGGACGTACAAAAGTCGATTATTTTATGGAATTGCCCATTATCTAAAGGTTGAAGATATTGCCGGGCACGTTTGCCTTTCATCTCTGTATTATCAAATTAATGTTACATTAGATTGAAGGCTTGCTCACTTTTATTTATTATTATTATTATCAATTATTATTATTATCATCATTATTATTACTTAAATTGCATTTTCCCATTAGGCCCAAAACACTTACAATTGTGTACACTGTACAACTACATGTATGTAATCTAAAACTACAAACTACTGAAAAGACAGGTTCTTAATACATTTCTGAAAATAGTCATTGATTAGGACTCTCTTTTTGTAAGTGGCAAATGCCTTATTGTAAGTGGCAAATATCTTATTGTAAGTGGCAAATGTCTTATTGTAAGTGGCAAATATCTTATTGTAAGTGGTAAATGTCTTATTGTAAGTGGCAAATCATTCCAGTATTTTAAAGCCGACACAGTAAACTCACTAGCTAATGTTCGAGTAAAAAAGAGACTGACCCAATAGGACTTGAAGGTGAACCCTACTGACATCTGGCCTGCGGCACATAACAGCAATGCTACAGTTTACTTGGTTACAAATACCTGAGACTCAGCCTTTACATCTGAGTTCATTAATATTTCATAAGCGTAAACGTAAACTCCTTACCTATCCACCTTTCCAGATGCCCTGACGTAGGACTTGAAGTACGGGGCCACGGCAGCACTGACATAGGCGTGGAGAGTCTCGAAGGGGGACCCTTCACTCAGGTTGATGACTCGGAGCTGACTCGATATCGACTTGTCAGCGTCAATGATGGGACCTCGCTTCAAGAACACCACACTATAGAAATGAAATTGTTAACATGTTCTTAGGTCATATATGTAGTGAGATATAACTGAAATTGTTTAATTGTAATTGTAATTACTTGTAATTGCAAAGTTCAACCAACCCCCCCTCCCATTGGTATTTGTATGTTATATTAAATGATACTGAAAGATTTAAAGTAATTCTAATTCTAATCGTAACTGAGCAAGTTAAATCACTGATATATAAATGCAGTTAATTGTAATTACAAATTTTCACAGTAATGTTCTTTGTATGGACAACTTTCCTTAATCAAAATTTTATTGTAAATGTAATGTAATTGTAATGTAACTGCCATTGCAAAAATGTAAATGTATTCATCCATAATCATTTCATTGTACCCAAAGAAACCTTATTTTTTTTTTATAACTGGAATTATTATTCCGTATCTTTCTATTCTAATACAAATTTACAAATTTCACTTATTTCCCCGAGTGTTTTATCTAGCTTTAGTATAATTTCAAAAGCAAGCTTTTTCATAAAAGTTCTCTTCCCTTTAGATGGTCACCCTTGGGCTCTCACTTGGCATACATGCACATACCACATTTCTTGGCTAAGAGGGTCATTTTTGGCTCAGCTTCTAGGGTGAAATTCACCAGAGGAATGCTAAAATAGAGGTTAATTTTCAAAGAATATATGCTACATTTTCAAGAAAGATGAAACAGTGTTCCAATAACTTGGAAAATACCCAGAAAACCACACCTGATAAGAGGTAAAAAAAAATACACCAGTACCAAGGTACAGAGTGGTTTTTTTTTCAAAATCTACATATGAGCACTGGCCTAATCCTAATAATTTAGTAAGATAATATTTTTTGGGGGGGGTTATTACCTGGCCATCCTGCTATTGAAGAACTGTACATCAATACTGATGGAATATATGACCTCTGGCTCTGAGTCTGGAGCATCCGTCTCATCTGTACTCTCTTCCTCTTCTTCATCTGGAAGAAGAAAGCAAAATCAAAATAAGGTTATAGCCATAATATGTCTCGCTCTATTTCTACGTGTATTTGACCATTCGACCTTATCTTACCCTTGACCATGACCTTTTGACCCCCAAACATTGATGTCCCTGCAAGGCATCTACCATCCCATGTTTGGTTACAAATGTGTCTATGGTTAGAAAGTTACCAACTCCAGTAAACTTGCAGGTCAATTTAACCATTTGACCTGATTTGACTTTTGACCCCCCCCCCCCCCACCAACACTGAGGTCCTTGTCAGGCCATTCAAGTTTGGTTACAAGTAGGTTTATGGTTAGAAAGGAAATTAGTCTTTATCCTTAACTGCTTCATTACCATGGGCAATGAAACTGGTTGTCATTAATATAGGGCTTTACTGGTACTGGAAAGGTTAGGCAGGCATCATGTTTATAGAATAAAATCAACAAATATACAACTACATGAAATAAATAAACCATCAAATAAATTAATAAATGAATAGCATTACTGCAGGGTTGGGAAAAAAACATGTTTTATTTAAAAAAACAAAAACATGTTTTTTTTGTTTTAAAACGTATTTTATTGTTTTAAAACTTTTTTTTGTTTTTTTTCGAAGGTCATTTTTTTGATGTAAAATAATGGCTGCATGTCATTGGCCTTGAGATTTGTTGGTGTCCAGTGGATGACCCCAGTCTGTGTGACATCTTTTTCAGACTAGATGGGTCTCCAGGGAGTCACAGGAAAATCAAACATGTTCAATTTTTGTTAGAGTCTTCTTCCAGTCTCCACCATACCCCACCATATAGCCTGGGCTTTTTTGAAACTACATAGCCCGAGGGGGGGGGGGTCTAATTTGGCCCCCCTTCAGATCTCGGCCGTGGATCGTGCGATTGCCATGAAAATTTGCATATGCATAGAGCCGAATGTAAACTCCAAGACTGTTAGATTTTTTAAAAATTATTATTTTCTATTTTTTCAATGATTAAGTATGCAAATTGATATATGAAATCATATTTTCACCTATAACTCACTTTAAACAGCTTGTAGAAGGCTAATTTTTGGTGATAGAGTTCTTTTTGACATTTCTAACAATTATCTACAAAATAATTGCTGAATCAAAATCAATTTTGTAATGAAATGTATTTTTTCGTGAATTGTTTATGTATTTCTTTGTTTTTTTCAACCTTTTGATTTGTATTGTTTTTTTGATGAAGTTTGTCTAGGACACATTTGCAATCATAACTAGCATAAAATCAATTCACTTGAACCAGTAAAAGTAAAAATAATCACACATTTATATAAATTTTGGCTGAAAGAACAATTTGTATTGAAATTGTACACAAAATCACATTTTTTTTTAAAACAGATTTTGGGCTGACACGCACGTACAAAAACTCGTGCAGCGTCGTAAGGGTATGGCCGATTTTTGCAAACTTAGTCTCAAAAGATGTGCGAGATTTGAAATGAAAGTAAAAAGTCAGCGAGCAGCGCAGTCAAAAAATTTCGCGCGGTGGAATGGTCGTGAACTTCATCGGACGGGGGGGGGGCTAATGGCCCTCCCTCGACAAATTTTGATCACGCCGTTCACTGACATTTTACTTTGAAGTCTCGCGCATCATTTGAGACCATTTTTGCGAAAATTGGATGTACTGTTACGATGCTGCAACACCGGAAATATCCCGGATCTTTAGGGTTAAGACTTCTAGTCTCCAGCAGGTTGCGTCGACGTCGAGGAGACCTGCTGGAAACTGGAAGAAGTCTGCAACAAAATTGAACATGTTTGATTTTCGTACAACTCTCTGGAGACCTGGCTCGTCTCAATTATAAATTAATTAATCAATTAACTGAAGGCGCCAATTAGCAACCATGCCTATATGTCCATCTAAGTCAACGCAACATCACCATCACATTAATTGATAAATCAATGAATTATGTAATTATTCTCCGCACCTGTGGAGATGTCTCCAGCAGGTCTTGGACATGTCTCTGAGACTGTGAGATGTCTCCGCGACTTCTCCTCGGTGAGAGCCCAAGCCATTTTTTGGTCTCCCAAGTCACTGGGGCTGTTTGGTCGCGGGAGTTGCAATGACATCTCCTCCAGTGAGATCGGGCCTTAATCAGAGACTTACGTACATGACAGTTGGAATATAGTTATTGAGAGCTTCAATAAGGTGTTATCTAAAAAGAATTGATTTCATTGCTTCTTCTGATTAAAAAAAACACAAAAAAAACACTACAAATTTATAATACAGGTGTCTATGGAGCATTTTTGTTTTTTTTGTAAAAAAACAGGCGTTTTAAAACATGTTTTAAAACGTGTTTTAAAACATCGTGTTTTAAACGTGCCAACCCTGACTGCATTAGTAAATAACTTTATTAGTATGGCAATTTAACTTTTAATGATTTGTATCTAGACATAGTCCCTTCATTACAGCTTATTCCTTATCTTGGAATACATGTAGATAGACTGTGTTCACGGTTCAAAGGTCAGTCTGCTATGCCAGATTATACCCAACTGATACCAGTGTTGAGTGTTGTATCCATGGCTGGCCTCATGGCAAATTTCTGATAGCCTCAGACTTGGTCTCGGTCCGAGTCTCAAACTCTATGACACAGTTCATGTTTTGGGGTGGCCCTATTCTCGGAACCCACGGTCTTGGATACAACACTTCTGGTTACACAATGACTCACAGGATGCTGATTAATACACTGCCATGACACAAGGTCTGCAACGTGTCCTAAATGTGTTGGCAGATTACATAGTATCTGTTTGCTATGTCACAAGGTCAAAGCATGGCAATTTAATCATGGGATTTAGTATCAGTTACCCGGTGAATGCTATAATCGTCATTAAACCTCAATAAGACTAGATCTACTACACACAATACAGGAGAATAGGGGAGTAGGAAATATCCATGCAATATCAGTTCCAAATGATGTTCAAAATGATAAATTATGGTCACATTTTTACATACCAAGTCTCTCTGATTCTCGTTCAATTGATGGAAATATTTTGGACAAAAATATTGGCTAAAACATACATGTAGGCATTTTCCCACTGATTCTTGTTCTATAAGTTAGTGACCAACAACGTCCCACTCCCACGGACCATGGGATTGGAATGATGTTGGTTACTAGCTTCATTCAGAGAGATGATTGTGCACGCCTAGTACCGCTGGATAGATACATGTACTGAGTTTTCTCCAATATCATATTCTTGTTCCAAAGTACACTTCACTTCCATCAAATTATCAAGAATCAGGGACACTGGTAAATCTACGTTAAATGTGAAAATGTGACCACAATCTATTCTAATTAACGTTATTTACAACTGATAGTAATTAGTCTATCCTCATATTGCCTGGTCTGCAATTCTCCAGGTTTGCCAATGCCCCGTCAGTAGGCACTGCTGCTGGTCTATGCAATGCAGATCGTCTTTGATAACCAGGATCATCTTCATTTATAACGATTTCTTCACACACACAAAATTGGAAATTTCTTGGAAAGTTCAGTCCACTTGGAATTGCCGATGCAAATCGAGTGCCTAGTTCTATCAAGTTTCAAAACAAGGTGGTGGGAAGACAGAAAAGTCATTAAAAAAAAGACGGTGAACTGAGCTGGGGGTATTATACTAGAGAATCTATGTATTCAGCACTCTCAAACTCATGCCCCGTAACTGTCATCTTACAAGTAAAGCTACGTGATTTTTGGTCGCACTTTTTTATTTCGGATCCAAAGTCGGTCAGTCGTGCGACCGAAAATCATGTAGTATGCGGTGGCCTTAACAAGTCGCAGCCCTGCAGGGCGAGGTAAAAAAGTCCTCATGACATAGATCTAAACGAGGGCAATCTCACTCAGTTAATGAACCAATTTGTCTTCGTTTAGGCAGGGCTCGACACTAGCACTTGCCCGCTTGCCCGGGGCAAGTAAAATTCAATTTCGGGCAAGTAAAAACTCAAAATGTTAGAATTTACTTGCCCGATTGGGCAAGTAAAATTCTGATTATGAATAATATGAAATGAGCAATACATGTGCAAAAGTCTTACCAAAAAGGAACAAAACTATGTCTTAATATTTGTTTTCAGTTAACTTTTAGTATTACATGTATCTACATGTATTTTTTTTCATTACATAATTTCATGACTCTTTTAATTCCATAATTAAATCACACCTTGTGCATTCCTCAGAAATTGAATACAGACAATCATTGCTATAAAAAGGCCTTGTTGGTTGAAATTAGCGAGAAATAATTTTTAGTGTTTTTGATTGTTTTTTCGGGCAAGTAAATTTTTCGTTTGGGCAAGTAAAAATCAGAAAATGATAATTTTACTTGCCCAAAGGGCAAGTAGTAAAAAAAGTTAGTGTGGAGCCCTGGTTTAGGACTGTAACTTGTACGAGGACATCTTTGTTTTTAAGCCAGGAAAATCCTTGCTTACAGACCAGCACGTCTACTGATTATTGTCATAAAAGCCTGATCATTGTATTTATCATCTGAACACATCATTTCACCATTAATTTTTATGTCATAGCTAAATAAAGCAAAGATTTGTATACCTTTGGTAACACTTTTTGCAACGAGCAAACTCGGTGTCTGAACATCAGACAGAAACTTTTTCATGTGTTCATTATGCTGTCGAACCGTAAGGGCGTTGTCCAGTGCAGTCGACGGCTCGCCATCTTCAAGCAGCAGGGGCACGATTTTCCGCAAATAATCAATCAGAATTGCCACATCGGCAACTGCTTGAGTACTTTGACTCTCTGTGTCGCTATTGTCTGCCATGATGCCTAAGCATCCTCAACTTTTTGGATTAAAAACACGATTTTTCTTCGGCATGTATTCGTCTCCTCACAAAAACTAGGCAGGAGGGCACGAGAGGATTTTTTCCGGTTGTGATGTAGCGCCCTCGTGTGGCCATTGTGATTTTGTTTTCCCCGACGTTCGATGCAGAAATCGGCGACTTTGGATAACTAATTTATTATTACAAACGTCTCATATTTTCATATTTATACCTCATTCTGTGTAGGGATATTTTGAATGAAATAAATATTTCATAGTTCTTTACTCAGATTATTTCAAGGATATATTTCTTTATATTATATAAATAAATAACCCTAGCGACTTTGGATAACTGAGGTATTCTATTACTAGAAATGTTTCATATTTTTATATAATTTATACCTCTTAAATATAGTCATCGATTGACATGCGCCGTTAAACCAACAACAACAACAATCGCTCTGTGTACGGATGTTCTGATAGAAGTATTTTATAGTTCTTTACTCAGATACTCAGAATATTTTTCAGGACATATTTCTTCATTATTATATAAATTATTTGAGAATAGTAGGAAAATCATCTAATTTATCAACAAGTGTAAGTAACTTTTGTAGACTCATTTGGTAAATATTTTAGTCATAAATTTCAATATATCAAAATATTGCTCTATATGTACCCTATACGAACATGTGTGTGAGTGCATATTTTTATCATGTTTAATTACATTTGGGGATAAAAATGATTGGAGTTGCATTTTAGAGCATAAATGTAACAATTCTTCCCTGCACATAAGATCAAAGTTGTAATAGATTTCATTTGGCCGAGCTTTTTTTCAGGCAAGCCTCCTTGCGTCCCCCTCCGCCCTCCATTTTTAGTTAGGTAACCACCAATCAGTACACATTTATGTTTTTTTCCCTAATTTGCAAATATTAATGAATTCATTAATTTCAGACCAAAAAAATGAAAACTTTTGAACAAGTGAACTAACTTCAATAAGTTCTGAATACTTTTTTTTCTGATTATGAGCATGATAATGCGGATGCTGACTACTATTAATAATATTAATATCATTATTATTGTTACCAGTATAATCATAAGTCATCAACACCACCACCACTGCCATGATGATGATGATGATGATGATAATAATAATAATAATAATAATAATAAAGATGATGATGATGATGATGATGATTATCATCATCATCATCATCATCATTATCATCATCATCATCATCATCATTATCATCATCATCATCATCATCATCATTATTATTATCATTATCATCATCATCATCATCATCATCATAATTAACACTAATATGTAAAATTACAACTGTGAGCCAAAAGTATATTTTTAATTTTCCAAAGGAGAGACAAGCAACAAATAATAAAATGGCAAAAACAAACGATCAACATGAAATAAAAACAACAATAAAAAAAGGCAAAAATGTTCCAGACATAGGTCAATGCAAACCAGAAAAAATGGGGTCACAAAATTAGCTAAGATGGTTACAGACAAAATTACCCCTCCCACAGAACATTTCCTTTGAAATATGATAAAAAAAGACAATTTTGTTGTTGAAATCACTTCTTTATTCAAGAAATGTACATATAAACTCAACAATTTACACAGGAAATTTGATACCTCCTTCTTTTTCTTTAACCCTTTTCACGTGCAGAAGTCGCAGATCTGCACCAAATAATATACATAAAGTCCAGAGAGATTTAAATCTCCTGGCATGTTAAGAGTTAATATCCTTTATATTATTTTAATACTTATCTGACCATTGAGATTATACATAATGCTTTGACATAATTTTCCACTCATCAAATATTTGTATGCAAAAGCAAATATCAAATCTTCATGTTGGAAGAAAGTTATTGTTTGAATGGTATAACTTCAAGTGTCATAAAGGTGTAGGACTCATTTGCAAGACGAGTCAAAACAGGATGAAATCTTCTCAAACTTAGCCTGAAGTAGTTACAGTAACATGTGTGAGAGATATCACATCAATCAGCAGCTAATATTTACAAAAAGATGAAAATGTAACCTCATTTAACTCTTGATCAACAGGAATTTAACGCAATTACATCATATTTGAATTAGATCAGAAATGATGCTTTTATATTGTTTTAAAAGCTGTGATATCTCTCATAAATGGCATACTTCGCACAAAGGGTGATGGGCAACATACATTTCTGATATAACGTCTGTTAAACTCACATTGAATATATTTTTCCTGATCTCAATTAATCTCATTCCATCTTATAACAATTATTGGCGATTTTTGGGGGTAGCCAAGACCGTCTTTACCATTTTGTTCAAAATTCATAGTTTCAATCAAAAAGCTCATTTGGAAAGTTTTCAAAAGCTCATCCTCCCTAAAATATGCTAAATCCAGAAATTGGTTTGATTTTGCTCATTATAAGAATTTGTACAATTTTGTGCTGGCATTATAGGATGCTATTTATTAATGCTTTATGGATATTTTTGTTTTTCCACAAAAATGTTTTGTGGATTTTGCAGCAAAACTATAAAAATATTGAAATTTTAACAAATTTCTGTGGTGTTGATTTGCAAAATATATAGGTATATTACTTGTTTGAAACCATTTCAATAAAGCTCATTACAAAATGGTACTTGATATGATGAAAATGGACAAAAACATACCCCCACCCCCCCCCAAAAAAAATAAATAAATGAATAAATAAAATAAATTAAAAAATGATATGGTCTTTTTTGTTGTTGTTCTTGAAAATTCATCATCATTATACAACTGTTCTATTTCTGTACAATCATAATATCTATTAGTCTGACTGCCAGACCATTATTCTGGAATCAACAGCCAAAACCTGTCTTCAGGATGGCCCCTGCTTTGCCGGGGAGGTCTGAAATTCAGACTAAATATCTATTTGAATTGTAACATTACCATTAACTACAGGGAACTTAGTCAGAAAGGTTGGTATATTTAGTGACCACCATCATGTATAAAATACTAGCTCTTCTTGTGGTAAAATAAGTATAATGTTACAACAGGCAACATAATTACGAAAAACTTATAAAACTCTTCTGAACTTGGTTCAGCTAGTCTTTTCCTTTGTACATCGTTTTTAATATTCCTTTGATCAACTCCTCATAGTATGTGCTGCATGTGTACTCATCTGTTTTTATTTTTCTTCTGAATAAAAAAAAATGTGACTTCAAATAACTAACCAACAGGCCTACAAATCAATGGAAATATGGAGACGTGATTACTAAATTAAATCTAAAATATTGTCAAATTGTTTGCAATGAGGGGAAAAAGTCATGAGCAAAGATTTTCAGAGCCAATATGTCTGAGAAACTAATGTGCCATAGCGCCATCTGTTGACAATAGTCTGTACAATTAGGCGAAGTTGCGGGTTTTGCCAGAGCGTGTCTGCCAATGATGTAAGCATGTTCCATGTGTGAGTAGGGAATTTTTCTGAAGGGGAGAAATGATAATGTAAGCAACAAAATGTGTATACATGTACATTTTTGTTTTACAAGAGTATTATTAGTCTTTGATACACCTTTTTTTAGATGAATAGGTTAGAGAATGCACTTATCTATGACAAAATGAGAATTTCACCCTAACTCATGAACAACACAACCTTTTGCATTAATAGAATCACCCATAGTTTGCTAGTCTATTTCACAGACTTGTTTTCTAGTATGCATGACCATGTAGAGGCAGCATGCAGCTTCACAAGTTGTCGATGATTGTAAAAAGAAGTCACACATGTTCAGATAGCAGAATTGGGTATATTTCTAGACCCTTTTTGGTGATGTTGCTGAAAAGATATACATTTTTCAAAACTTGGCATGGAAAACAAGAACATGGAAACAGGACTAAACAATGTTCCACTCAAATCAGACATGCAATGTACAAATTCCAAGGCATATTGTAGCAGGCAGTGCAGACTCCAATTTCCAAGAGAAATAAAAGAATGATGAATGCAAAATTGAACCCACCAAATTTAAATGGAAAAACATAAAGGTGAATGATATGATTGGGGGGTAGACAGTCCTCCACTTATGGTAAAACTACGCAAGGATTCTACTGAGAAAATTTTGCAGTCAAATGTTGACTCACTTTAAAAGAACTAGCATCAGTACACCTTGTGACAGACAAATTTCTATAGGTTTAATTTCTCTTGGGGAATGAGAGAAATAAAGTACTGATATGTTCATGCTTGATTCTCCTTAGGTAAACAAATTCAAGACAAATCCTTCCAGCTAGAAGATACGCTCCATCTGGTGTATAGACTGGTTTACCTTTCAACTAGTTTGGTTCTAGGTATGCATACCTGCCAACCAGTACGATTTTTCCAGGGTAGTTCTGGTCTTATTACAGTTATTAGGTGGTACAGTAAACAATAAAAAGGTTACATAAAAAAAAAAATGAAATTAGAGTGCAAATGAGAAAAATATTTGAAACAGCTAAACAAAAGTTTTCTCATTAAAAAAAACATGACTAAAACATATCTTTTGTTCCGTCACTCACCAGTGAATGTAAACATGTCATTTCCATTACAATTTGGGCATTACAGTAAAATCACTACAGTAACCAAGGCATTTGGTTCAGTAGTTTAATTTATTTTGGTCAATCATTCTTATTATAATCTATGTTTTTGTTGTTGGAGGCACCGCTTAGTAACTGTAGTAAGGACAGAACTGCCCTGGAAAAATTGTACTGGTTGGCAGGTCTGGGTATGTTTTATTTTTCACAATCATGTCATTGTCCTTTTCAGATGTTCATAAACAATTCAGGTTTGGCCATGGCCAGTGGCCAGTATTAGTAATAGTAGTAGTAGTAGTAGTAGTTGTAGTAGTTGTAGTAGAAGTATCACTACTATAGCTGTAAATGTGCTGCAGTAGTGGTGTAGGTAAAATGGATGACTGAGACAGGTAGAGCTATAACCTTTCTTTCATCATCATGATCCAATCCTTTCAAAGGGAAAAAAAATCATCTATTAAATTTCAGTGACAACAATTGCATTGATTAAAAAAAATATCTTTTGCTGTGTGCAATCACCTGAGGGTATATATTTTTTAAGTATTTTTTTTTAAGAGTATTGAAGTATGAAGCAAATGTATTTATAACATATATTTTCAACCACACACACACACACACACACACACACACACACACACACACACACACACACACACACACACACACACACACACACACACACACACACACACACACACAACAGCAACAAATAACAGAGTACAACATACAATAGTAATAGTATACATGTACCAACTAAGTGTGTGTGTGTGTGTGTGTGTGTGTGGGTGCGTGCAACTATTTCAGCATCTATTTCAGTACATTTACATAAAATATGAACACTAAACTACATAAGTAAATCAAGAGGCACGAGACACGCAAATAAATTTCAAATTCAATCTTTACTTCACGATTGCTATGGTGTTTATGTTTTATATACACATACTTACAAATTTTATAGCATCACATAAAATGTATACATTTATATCAATGAGATGTGTAAATCAAAGCATACATATATACAACTGTCAACTACAATTTCAGAATTCCTAATTCCTAAAAATTTACTTGAAGTCAAATTCTTTACAGATCTTTCAATCAGCAGCATTATCTTAATCTAATCATGTACTGTATACGCCATATATTTCGTGTCCATATATTTTTGTGATTTTATTGTAGTCGCATTCACTTTGTACAGAAATGTCAGGAAGTGAAAATTGTCACGTTCAGTAAGTCACAAAATTTGCGAAAATAAACCACCGTGAAATATTCAGCGTATACAGTAAACCCTTGCAATACTAATAATTTGTGCTTTACAATGTGGTGAGACTTATATTATTCAACTTCTGCACTATTCCTCCCACATTTCACATTTTGGGTACAGATTATTTTGATAGAACTCGAGAGCAGGGATGGAGTCGATGCCGACAGTTCCGAGTCACGAGGCCACTGGAAAAATATTGTTCCCATAGAGTTTGCACACCTGACTCGGCCCGAGGCCAAGGCCGGCAAAATCTGGCCTCGACTCCAACTCTGCTCGAGAGACTCCAAATATTCCATTTTGGGCTGATGAAACCTTGGTGATGAAAACTCATTTTGTTTGTTATTAAGTCAGAAGCATGACCATAATCGTGCTGGCATCTGGAATCTACATAATATTACACACATAACTTGAGTGATCATCCAATGTTTAAATCAGGGTTTCTCAATTATATATATAACATATTTGTTATCGAGAATATGTACTGCTCCACTATCCTACACGAGAAGTGTTGAGGTGTGGGGTCCAGGGGTCCGCATAAGGGCCCCTGGCAGGGATTGAGGGGGTAGGAACCCCCCACCCCCCCCCCTCCCGAAGCTTTCAAATATGAGGCCTTTTAACCCGTTGGGGACTAAGTACAAGTTAACTCGTGTTAGGGTCTATGGAAAATGCGTGTTATAGTGAAATCAAATCGTCTCCAATGGGTTAAGTGACCCGGAATGGCTAAAATTTATGTTAACTACTGAAACACAAATTAATACAAATTACACATTTATTATTTTTTTCATATCGGTTTCCATGCACAACTTCGTAAGGCTCGATGCGCCAGAAGTGGCATACGTGCCGTTAATTGGTTTAAATTGGTTTAAATGATTCACTTTCTCTATCTGAAATCTGTAAGCTGGAATCTCAAATTTTGAACACTACTTTCATGAGCCAAGCAGGGCCCTCAAAAGTGACCAACACTATGCTTATCAAATTCAGTCTTGAACCAAGATATTCATGCCTAGCTGTATTTGAAATACTTAGTTAGTTTTTAATATACCTATTTTTTCTATTGTCCAGTATCTCTTAACCAATTTAACCCATTGGAGACTAGTATGAGTTAACTCGTGTTGGGATCTATGGAAAATGCATGTTATAAAGAAATCAAATCGTCTCCAATGGGTTAAAACATAACTTCTAACAAATTCTTTTATTAACCTGTTGGCTACGGGATACAGGTGTGCTCTTTGTTAACTAAACACAACAAAAAAAGTAACTACCCCCTTATTCACACTACCATAACTGTTTAACGAAATTAGTTTTAGCAAAATAATTTGGCAGGAACATTTTTACACTCATTGACTAACCGCTGTGTGAAAATGAGATTGATCCGTCAAGCCATGCATGAGTGAGCATGCATTAAAGGCAAAAATGCCAGTTTTCAAAAGTCACAGGAGTCATCTCTTATGCCAAAATAATGGTAAATAATGGTATTTTTTGCTTTCCTTAAAGATTGTGTCAGGGATGTGCAAGTCCATTACTTCCCTTCATTATCAATACCAAACGGTAGTTTAGTACTTACAAATGGTGTGTTGAAAGTCTGAGATCCATACGTCATGAATTTGTTGTTTTATGAGAAAAACTAATAACGACATGTTACCAGAATGTCGTTCTTTCTGTGAGTTTCAATTTTGCTCAAACTGTGAATCGCGGTTACTGTGCACCGTAGCAAGACCAGCGCAGCCCTCTGATTGGTTAACGGCTATCCCCTGCGCGACCTATGGCTAACGGCTGATCGGACCATTTTGGAACGGCACGTGCACGTTTGACGTCGCGGACTTTTTGAAATTTGCTCCTGAGCAATTTGAAAAAGGATGAAGTTTAACCGTCCAGATTTTCACCAAAACTCAATATTTTACCCCAAGTCTCTATGAGAGGTGTTTATTTATATTAATCTTCACATTGGATATGATTTCAGCTGATTTGATTCATATAGATGCTTTTTGACGTGCAAATCAATGACACAATCTTTAAAAAGTGTGTTCAGTCAACCATGACGTGGTTATGACGTCTTATGTTCATACAACATGTAAAGATACATTTCGCTGAAAAATATCCGATTTCAATTTTTTCAATAAACTTTATGGATTTTACAGTTCCAAAATTGAGGAAGGGTGGAATTTTTTTAAATTGGGCTCACTGAAGTGTAAAATATGCGAAAGTGACAAAAATGTGCAAGGGGGTCAAACGATAGATGATTAACATAAATAGCACTTAATCATTCAAGCAAAGCAGAATTTGTCCAAATCCTACATCATAAATCCCTCAAAATGACCCATGTGACAATTGAAAAGTGACATTTTTGCCTTTATACGTGCTCACTCATGCATGACTTGATGGTTCAATCACATTTTCACACAGAAGTTACGGTAGTCAATTAGTGCAAAAACACCCTTACCAATTTTTCATGCTCAAAACCGTTTCTTTAAAGAGTTATGGTATTTTGAAAAAGGGGGTAGTTACTTTTTTGTTGTGTTTATATGGGATTTTCAGAATCTCGGAGGCAATGGGTCAATTACAGTCATAGAAGCACATTGCAACCGGTCTTATTTTATGTACTAAAGAACTGTTGACACTTCATACTGACAGAAATCAAATAAAAATACACTTTTTTGGCAAGAATTTTGTTTCAAACACTCAGCACCAAAAACACAACTTTATTTCACCTGGTCCACCATATGTTACTTGAATGTCACTTACTGTATGCCGATATGTAAGTCAATGACTCTACGCTTTGGAATACAATACCATTTTTCCACAAAAGACATATTTAATTGAATAACCATCACACACCTCATGGCCTATGAAATTACTTTGCAACATGATCCCATGAAACCTTACTGCTTCTGGGTTTTATGATCTCTGACTTTATGTTATGCTTCAACATTTGCCTGTAGGAATAATGAAATATATGATTTGTGAATTTTGCAAAAGTACTTAAAGTATGATACTATTCTACACTATGTAAAAAATAACAAAATAAAAAACAAATACAAAACAATTCGAAAAGTATTTCTAAAATACTACCAGAAAAATAATGAAAGCTTTTGGGTAGCTCTTTAAGCTGAAACACTGAGATCTACATCTACAAACTACACCCCAAGATAACCCAATATGTGGGACTTGAGTATAACTAGGATATTTTTAATAATCAGTTTGATATTAATGATATACATTTTTATCTGCCATAGTAATGCTTGTTAGTTTTTGTAAGTAATGAATTGACATTACCTATTAAATATTATTTCAGAGAGAAAATCTGAAATCTTTCAGTTGCCATGAAGAAGCTATAAGGCAAACTAAACATTTTCAAAAACAAGGGTTTGAATAAAAAAAAGATGATTTTCAAAATGGGGTGTATGGACAGCTGGTTTTCATCTTGGACATTTCTGAAAGTGTGAAAGAATTAGGCCATTAAATGAAATTATTGTATGATACACAATACAAAATGACGGGTTATTTACACATTAAAGAAAATATACTTTTGTATGTATACACATGAAGAAATGACTATGACATAAGTTTGGTTGAGTAAAATATTGCTATTGAACACAAAAGAACAGTACAATTTTCACTACAAGGATGAATGTAAATGAAATAAAATATATATCACCAATATTGTGTGATCATAGAAGAAAGGCTACATATATATGAAAATAATTGTGAAGTACTATTGGTGAAAATATAAGAAATATATTATGTTTTTGTACAAATAATTGCACATAATCTAAACACATGATGGGAGAGGGGGCTAAACAGAATCAAAGCGCTTTCAAATGATAGTGCCATATGTGACTGCCCACAAAAACCCACAAAAAGTTGCAAATTTATGATTCTCTGTAATAGATCAAAATGTGTCATTCAGGCTGTCAAAATTTGGTGGCCTAAAACATGACCAAAACTGAGATATTGGCAGTTTTTCTGGACATTTTCTTAGAACAGGCGCTTCTTCATAGCGCACCCAAGTGAACCTAATCTTTAAATCCTCTTTTCTACCTTTTCTGTGAAACTGCACCTCCTAACTCTCTCTCATTTCATTC
>JZLH01S0191385.1:40864-55584 GCA_001188425.1 Eucidaris tribuloides | reverse complement strand
AACACACATACACAATACACACAACAGATACACAGATACTGTACAACACAATAAGCACGCACGCACACACACACACACACACACACACATACACAATACACACAACAGATACACAGATACTGTACAAACACAAATAAGCACGCGCGCACACACACACACACACACACACACAGAGAGATACATCCACCCAGATACATACACAGATACATAGACACACACAGACACAAACACACTATCACACACACAGACATATAGTCACAGACAGACAGACAGACACAGACATATAGTCACAGATACACACACACACACACACACACACACACACACACACACACACCACCACCAAGGCTGACTGTGCAATCAAAAAAAAAATTAAATCAAGAATATCATTTCTTCCCTTCTTCTGGAGGGCATGTTTTTTCTTCTGATTTTAACCAAAACATCCCTATGGCAACAAACAGCTGATAAATATGATTGGAGGCTTCAGGGTTACACCATTATTGTGGTGTGGTGGCCGGGTCAAAGTCAGTGCAAATTGAAGGTGAATGCTATGCAGTCATAGAAATCTAAGGAAAAGCTTAATTATGGGTAGTGACTCTACAAGATCTCTTTCATTTGCACAGTGCATAATTGTTATTTTTAAAATTCGACCCTAAACATGAGTCAGGGCTAAGAAAACGAAAATAGATGATAGAGTATTGTCAGGTGGGCTGCTGTAGAATATGGTGTTCTTGTAGTGAACTGTTAGTCTCGATTCCAAACCATGCGACTTTTTCTACCTCCAGACTACACTTGCTCAGTGCTCTCTGACTTTTTCTACCTCCAAGCATTTTTGTTGTATAAAGAATTTCAGTTCAATTATTATAATTACAGTAGATTCTCGTTACAAAAAATACTGATAAAACAATGGTGTTAAAACAAACACATCCTTACCATCACTAAGTTGCAATTTTTCTTTGCATTTTATTGTTTTTGCAACTTTAATTAAAAAAAAAAGTCAATATTACAAAGTAATCTTCCCGGTCCCACAGAGTTTGCTATAATGAAAGTCTACTGTTTTATTATTAGTTTCATTATAACAATGATGACAAAAATTATGATTATGACAATTAAAATTGGCATCATCATCACCAGCATCATTATCATCATCATCAGCAGCAGCAGCAGCACCATTATCATCATCATCAGCAGCAGCAGCAGCAGTAGCACCATTATCATCATCTTCATCATTATTATTATCATCATCATCATCACAGGGTAAAAAAAAAATCTTTTCTGGGACTACTTTTGCATTCCAGATACTCTTTTGTATTGAACCCTGTGGCAATTTACAGGGATTCCTTTTCAAATTTTGGTGGCTCTTTTGCCATTTCTGGGGCAAATCGCCCCATGCCCCCTCATATTTTTTCCCCTGCATCATCATCATCATCACCAGCATCATTACCATATACGTCAATACAAATATACTACTCCAAACATGCTATTTGGAGCTTTCTTTTATAGTTGTACTAACATGTAGTGGTTTTTTTAAACAAATGACTTGTACAGCCATTATTTTTTTTCTTCTCCTTAGCTATCATTCTTCTTTTCAAACTGCTCTCCAAAAAAACAAACAAACAAACAAACACTTAGTGTCACAATATATTTAAAGAAGCCAACCTTTTTTTTAACAAATGGCTTTTATTCAGCATTTGAATTAATCCTTTTTGCACATTATCTTGCTTACTATACATGTGGTTATATATATTATTCACTAACTGATATGAATTTTTCTAAAATCTAAAGATCTAAAGATAATCTAAAGATATTATTAACTGCTACATATCGCATAATTTATATCAACATTTAGTATTGTGTGATTGAGACAAACTTGGGTTGATCACCTGCTTTCTTCTTATGGGCTTTTCTTGAAATATGCAAGTATTAAAACTGAGAGATGAAATCTGATCACTAAGTCAGGGGCATTTGAAAAGGTTGGCATTTTATACACATAACTGACACAGATTTTCTCTGTAGAGGATTTGGTCTATATCAAAGCTCCGGGGAGATTTAAATGCATATATTTGCATTGTATTCTGTTTGCCAGAAGCCACTTGACATAAAAAGCCTAATCTGTAATTACGTTCAGCAAGGCAATTACCTGTGCTATAATTAAAGTTTATCGAACTTAGGCTGCAGGTGGCATTTTACAAATAATGCAGGGATATACGAAAAGCCTAGGTCAGATTCAAAGCCGGGTCACAGAATATGGTCTGTGGGTTTCAAGCTGCGAGACGCCAACATCAAGGTCAGGAGTACTGTCCCCTCGTAGAAGCTGGGTTTCGAGCGCTAAACCGGAGCTGTCCGACTATATCGTGGGGAAAAACAAGGTGCTGACATGGAAAGGTCCGCGTTGACTCTCCATGTGAGCGGCTTCCGTGGTTTGATTGGCCAAGTCCCTGTGGGTAATCGGACTGCTTGTTTTAAAGCTTTGGTATTATTTTGTTCAATGGGTGGTTTGGACATGGCTTGAGTCAGAGCAGCACAATTTGGGAATGAACTTGATCGTGTTCTTTCACCAATTGGCGTTTAACAGGCCCTCGCATGATTGAGTTCAAACACACCATTACCCCCGATCCCCAACATAAATTGAGTCTCCGACTCGATGCGTCATCAAAGTCTGTATTTTGGTTGCAACATAATCTCCCGCGTAGACATATCTTCACTAAAATAAACAACGGGAATATGTGAGCGGCTGCCTTTTCTCTGTATAAAGGTGAAAATGCTTACATATCAGGAAATGCAAATCGAGATTTCTCCCCCGTACCAAGCGTGGTACAATCCATCCCCACTCACATTTCACTTTCAGAAACCCCCTTTCATAGCTGAGTGCACCACTCCGATTCCGGGGAGTGCGAGAAGATAAGATGATATGGAGGGACGCCGCCGAGTGCCAAGGTCAAGTGTAACTTTCGATCGTCCTTGCCCCCAGGCAGGGGTAGAAACGAGGACGTGCCGGCACACAAAAGCAGCGGCGGCACAAGCCCACGCACAGATGTGCGGGAACCCCGAGAAATAGCACGCCGCCAGAGAGAGCGACGGCACGCTTGTGATCATCTCTGTGTACGACGATGAAGCCTTGAGGGTTGGGGAGGAGGCAGCACAGAGAGATGTAAGGGATCTACACTTGGGGATACAATGCCAAGGAGAGACAGGAGCAAAAAAGATGAGGCACCCCGCCTTACAATTGCAAATCATACTCCTTGCGGTAGCATCAACATGAGATACGCAAAAAAAAAAAAACTGGAACTGCTGCCTTGAAAGAAACTTTGCAGCTTGTACTACATTAACCCCACGAGTTGCAAATTTGAATCGTTCGTTATCCGAGAGAGAGAGAGAGAGAGAAGGTCAAACACCGCACGGACTCGGTTTGGGTCTCCAGTGTTTTCATCTCGCCGGTGTCACTGTTGGACGTGAAATGGAGACATCTAGATTAACGCTTTAGGAAACTTCGGAGCGGCTAGTCACGAAAGCCATTGACCTAATTGTGGCAAAAGTGACAAGTCAACAATTATAGCTGCATGAATATATGAATGAAGATTGTGTGCATTTAAACAGGCATGCATGCTGCGCACATGCATACACATATACACAGGGGCACACACACACACACACACCGATAAATGTCAATGACCAAACCTTGAATATGTAAGAAAGTTTAACAGCACAGATATAGATCACCTTCCTTGACATATATTTGGGGAACATTCATAATCCAATTTGAAGTTCTGCCAGGGCTGTGTTCTTAATTTCTGAACTGTCAGAAAGTATCACCATACTAATTAATTAAAATGTGGATATTTAAATCTCTAGCTCTTGTAAGGTCTTCGAGCAAAAACACATACTTGCAGTATGAAATTTGAACAGAAATACTTGTAAAAAACAATGTCAAAATATGACTATATCTTTACATGGTATATTATAGTTGTGTTGTTACACAGACTAGCAAGTTTTATGGAGCTATAAAATTGCATTTTTATAGCTGTTGAATACAGAAGAGCAGAATTTAAATTGATGAAATGACTTAAAAGGAGTTCTCTCTATCCATTAGGTACCAAATGTCAATGATCAACGTCAACTTAATTGCTTTTTTCACTTCTAATATCAAGAGTACCGGTACACGATTGTTCAAGTGACCACTAATACACTTTAACATCCAGCCTTTTATTGATAATGCCACAAGGAGCAACTTTTTGAAGTGTGGTCTTATCTTTGACCAGCTACAACTTTTTACACATATCGGATAATGGTGTTGTGTACAAAACTTATAGATGAAAGTATACCCTTTTTAATAATGATTTTTTAAAATTTTTTCAATAATGTGGATTTTCTGACATTAGAATTAATTTTGTTGGGTCACTCTTTTCTGAGTCATAAAACATAATATCAGATCAAGCATTTGATCGTATTTATCATTAATTTGATAATACAGACATGGACAGCAAATTTATTCTGCATCTTGAATTCTCTCTGCAAACCTTTCATTCATTAATAGGATTAATTTTGTTAAGTAATATATTTTGTGACAATAGACAAGCACAAATACATACAGCTGCATATAAAAATGTGCATGTTTTCCCCATTTTACACAAACGTCTGTGACGAAATCTCAAATTTGTACAAACTATCCAATGTAACCCTACCAGTTTTAAGAGTGACATATTGAGAGCTGTCCCTCTACTATATAGAAATGAAAGAATAAACTGTACGTACGACTATCATACATTTTATATTATTAGCACTTATTTAACGGGTATATTTGTGGTGGAAAATTGCACCTGCGACACATCAAAGATTTAAATCCATTGCTTTGCTGAGCCTCTTTTGACTCCTTTTTAGTTAGTACACAATATGTGTAAGATGTTAGATAATCATAACATTAATGATTTCAAACACACATGTACATGTATATGAATATGGTAACAATAAAAAAAATAACTACTTTACTAAATAGGGACTGCAAAAGTTTCGAAAGGTGAGAAATGTTAACAACATAATCAAACCTGTCTTAGCGGCCACCTCTCTATAGCAGCCAACCTGTCTTTAGTGGCTACTAAAAGGAATTCCCAAGGAGAGAAATCATGTTTAAAACTAGAAAAGTTCGACTGCGCACAGTCAATGGGTATGCCTCCGCCCAGAGCGCCCCCTATGTAGGAGATAACAACCTAATTATATCAACAGTTAGCACTCCTACATGTAACTGAAGAAGGTTTGACACAAAGTTCATTGACCTTTGACCCTTGACCCTGATCGTTGACTCCGGGTGACTCTTACCAAAATATTGTCTTTTGGTTTTGAACCTAACGCCAAATTACATCAAAAGTGAGCACTCTTTACTTGATTTATAGGCAGAAAATAGCATTTTGGGACAAAGTTCATTGACCTTTGACACTTGACTTGACCTTTGACCCCTGTGACTCTACCAAATATTTGTCTTTTGGTTTTGAACTAACCACCAAATAACAACAACACGAACACTCCTTACTGAACTTATAGGCAGAAAATGGAATTTTAGACAAAGTTCATTGACCTTTGACCCTTGACCTTGACCTGTGACCCTGTGACTCATCCCAAATATTTGTCTTTTGTTTTGATTCTAACCACCAAATTACATCAACAGTGATGCACTCCTAACTGAAGTTATAGCCAAAACACAATTTTGGGACAAAGGTCATTGATCTTTGACCCTTGAAATTGGACCTTTGACCCCTGTGACTCTACCAAATATTTTGTCTTTTGTTTTTAACACTAACCACCAAATTAATATTAACAGTGAGCACTCTAACCCGAGTTATAGGCAGAAAATGGCATTTTAGTACAAAGTTCATCTACCTTTGACCTTTGACCCTTGACCGATTTGTCCCAAAATCTAATGAATTCATCCTTGTCTAGTGGTCTACCCTTGGTCCAAGTATCATCAAAATCCCTCCAGCGGTACTTCAGTAATCTTGTTCACAAGAAAGTGTGGACGCACGGACCCACGGACCCACGGACGTACGGACGTACGGACGGACAACCCGAAAACATAATGCCTCCGGCTCCCTTACGGGGCGGAGGCATAAAAAACACCTGTGTACAGCAGCCACCTGTCTATGAAGGCCACATTTTTTTGTTTCCCTTGGGTAGCCACTATAGACATGTTTCACTGAATTTGCAATTAATGACAATGTATAGTTTCGGTAAATAGTAAATAAGAAACTTTCTCCTATCATAATATCAGATAGACCTACATGTGGGCCTGTATATTATCTAGTAATACCCTAAAAATCACACATTCAGAAATGCTTACATTTTTTAGAAATTGATGAAATATAAGTTGCCCCATTTTTGCCATAGGAAATGTACATATTGATATTAACCCCTTGGGGACGACGGGCTTGCACTGAAGCCCAGTACATTGCACACTCAGAGACGACGGGCTTCCATAGAAGCCCAGAAAATATAATACAAATATCGGACAAACACTGGATAAACAATGGAATTTATTGGCTTCATGCATCTGTCCCAAAAATTACACATGTTTGACCAGTATAATGTAAAAAAATAAATATTCTGTGCAGAATTCATAAGGAAACATGGGTTTATATACCCTTCAAAGTCAACCACGTGCAAATCGCGTCGTCTCTCAATAAACAACAGTGCTGTATAGCATCGAGCCCAAGGGATTAACTACTCTGATAATTACAACAAAAAAACACTATGACATTATAAACAAGTTAAGGCAGGTTTAATTTTTTTTCATGATATCTGGCATGATAATACCATACTTTCAAACAGATTGATGAAAAATTGTGATCATATTTATCATTCCAAACACATGACAAAACTTTTTTTTTACTATTAATCTATGTTCATGCATCAATATCTTCATTTATCATGAGGAACTTTTTAAAATCTATATGTGTTTAATGCTTATTGCATTTTGTGTCCCATGTCAGTGTTATTAGCCATGTTCACACGGTCATGAAACTCCAAGGGTTTGAAACTCGAGGTGAAAATTAAATCCAAAAAGTTTACTTCACTCCAAGTTGGGTCCACACGACGGGCTGAAACCTCGAAATCATGCCCATTCACCTCCACTTCTCATATCAAAAGCGCGGTCAACTCCATTCCGCACCCCCCCCCCCGAAGCTGTTCCCACGGCACGACACTCCAAAACACTCCGTAGTTTTATTGGGATTTCAGCTTCACCCCCAAGTTTTTTGGGGGGATAAAACTCCGCTAGACCCCCCGATAACACTGAGGAGGTTAGAACTCGGAATGCGTCTGTACGGTCAAAAACCCTGATCGACACTCCAGAGTTTTGAAACTCCGGAGTTTCAGCCTCCGTGTGGACACGACTATTGTATACCGGTAGGATTTTTTCCATCATCATCTTTGTACAGTGACAAAAATTTGATTGCATGGCTGCTCAATTTATGGTATGTTGTATATTAAACTTTGTATTTCCCTGCTTTTGAAGGGAATATCTTAGTTGCTTGATGTTAAAGATTGTGTTTGGGATTTGCAGGTCCATTACTTCCCTTCATTATCAATACCAAACGGTAGTTTGAAAAAACGAATAACGATACGTTGCCAGAATATTGTTCTTTCCGCGAGTTTAAATTTTGCTCAAATTGCGAATCGCGGTTATGTGTACGTTCACAAGACCAGCGGAGCACACTGATTGGTTAAATGGCTAAACTCTGCGTCACCTTTTGGCTAACGACTGTTCAGACAATTTCGGAACGGCCCATGCACGTTAACGTCACTGTAAATTTTGAAGTTTAAATGTCCAAATTTTCACCAAAACTATGTATTCTACCCAAAGGTTCTATGACAGGTGTTTATTAATACTAATCTTCACATTGTGAATGATTTGAGCTGATTTACTTCATTTGCCGTTTTCTGACACGCAAATCCTGTACTCTGTCTTTAAAGCTCCAAAATAGTTTTGGTATATGTTGCAAATTGAAATTTTGTGCTGTTGTGTTTTTTAATGGTCAGGGGCCCATTGACTGTTTGGCATAAGAAATGCAAATACGTGTACTGCTACCTGCTCTCCAATGGTTTACAAATCACAAATTTGTCACTATAAACAGTTTTCAGTGTTTTGATGTTGTTTTCTGATGTCTGGGGTGACAATAGAATACTTCATGAATGATTGATGAAAAAGTTGCAGTTTTTAACCAAACTATACTTGGGCATTAACTTGCTTTGTTTCTAACACAGAAAGTATGTGAAAAAAAATGGGGAAAAAAAGAAGAAATTTTCCATCGCATGCACTGCTGCAGAAAAATTAGAAACACAAATCTCGTCAGTCCAAAAAAAGTAAGTGGCACAATATGGAGAGAATACCCAGCGGCCTGAGGGATGTATGAAATAATGCCAACCACACCGTTTCATCCATCAAAATTTCTTTAGCCTTGTGACAGAATTTCATTTCATTGATCATGAACCAGTACTCCAGATCGGGACAACTTTCAGGGCTAATAACCCAGAAATGTGTGAAAAACGTGTGCACAAACAAGACTGGTGGATAGGGTTTCAGTGGAAGGCGCCAAGTGTATCCATCACAATGCAGCCACGTCGAAACCACTCTGGGTCTCCCCGCTGACTGAATGGAATGCACTGCCCTCGGAGTGTAATTCAACCTTCTTTGTTGGTGGAGGGCGGGACTCATCCATTATTCAACGGGGAAGGGCCGAATGTGTTAAATGGGTGGGTGAACAGGATCTGTACATCTCGGGCTCTATCTAGTCATAATCTAGTGAAGTTAAAAGACAAACAGTGCACATGCGACACACACACACACACACACACATGCATATGCACACACATTCACATGCACACACATACACATGCAGACAAAGAAAAGCGTGTATGCGGTGGTATGGGTACGGTTGGGCAAAGAGGCATGAACAAGCTGAGGTTGCGTGTGCCTGCCGGGGTGAACCGCAGACCTACATTACTGTTTTACCCCCTGTAGGCATACAATAATGAAGTGGTCTGTACCCATGTTATTCTGGGAAGCCATCCCCTAGTTCACTGTGGTGGGGAAGTACCCACAACCACATCCTGTTCCTGGCATATTCCATTTCATTCATGGGGGTGTACATGGCCTTTTTATCCACCCACACACTAAAATATCCCATGACTGCCGAGAGAGATCTAATACCATCGAGAGTACCAGTAACTTTTTATGATTCATGCAGACATGATAGTTTTCCCCCTCAAACAGACAGATAGAACTGCCATAAATCATTATATGATCAAGACATATTTGACCTTATGTTCACACACTTCTGTTCTTGCAGATATTTCAGATTCAATATGCAATGACTATTATTAGACAAGAAGTTCATATAGTAAATAGGACATATCACAACTACGAAGTACATGAATATCTATCTATCTAAATATCTCAAGGGGTTGTAATATCTATCTCTATTTCTCTATCTACCTATCTATTTATCTATCTACATGTATCTATCTATCTTTCTATCATTCTATCTATCTATCTATCATTCTATCTATCAACAATTTATCATTCTATCTACATGTATCTATCTCTCTGTCTATCTATCTATGTAGTATCTACATGTATCTATCTATCTATCTAGTATCTATCCATCTATCTATCTATCTATCTATCTATCTATGTAGTATCTATCTATCTATCTATCCATCTATCTATCTAGTATCTATCTATCTATCTATCTATCTATCTAGTATCTATCTATCTATCCATCCATCTATCTAGTATCTATCTATCCATCTATCTATCTAGTATCTATCTATCTACCTAGCATCCATCTATCTACCTAGTATCTATCTATCTATCTATCTATCTATCTATCTATCTATCTATCATCTATCTCTAGTATCTATCTATCCAGTATCTATCTATCTATCTATCTATCTTTCTATCTATCTAGTATCTATCCATCCATCTATCTAGTATCTATCCATCCATCTATCTATCTAGTATCTATCTATCTATCTAGTATCTATCTATCTAGTATAGATCTATCTCTAGTATCTATCTATCTTTCTATCTATCAAGTATCTATCTATCCATCTATTAATCTTTCTATCTATCTGAGCACGAGGAGTCTGGCTACAGAAGTAGGTTTACGGTGGTGACCCCGTGGTTTTGTGCCAGGAACCATTGTCCCCAATCTCAATGGATGCCCTGGAGTTGCGAGTCCCTCGGCTTGGGCAAGAACCGTGCACACAACGATGAAATAACAAAAATGAGATGTAACAAAAGGAGTCACACACACCTATCAATTGCAGGAATATTATTGCAATATTCCCCGCTGTCGCTTTTGTCACCGTTGGACGTGGGAGAGTAATATGCAAACCGGAGCGGCTAGCTAGCTAGCGCGGAGAATCTACATACCCTGGCTCATGTTTGATAATGACTCATTTACAATGCTGATGTGCGATCTCCCGGCGCGGTGCGGCGCGAGGCACATACACACCCGATCCGACTGACGATTGCGTTATATTTTTAGAAAGTGAATTTGGATTGGGCAATTGAGTCGAAGAAAGGATAGAATTGCCTTGGTGACCCTAGATTGACTCTCGAGTCGAGAGGAGTGACGGCAGCCTAGTTTTGATCTGGCCGCACTAACCTGGCGTTGAACCCACGGCGGGGTCTGGTGTGCGGCCCGTGACAGCGCTGTGTGCTTGGCCAGCCTCACCTGACCTGATTCTGCTCGCCCTGACCTCGGCTCTACCTTATTCATTTTTCACAACCCCTTTTTTTTTGGACAAAAAATCTGCCGCCAGCCGGTGCGGAGATACGTGACAAGTTGCTCTCTCCGCGCTCTCGCTCTCTCCCCGAGTATCCACTCCAATCAGATGGACGAATCCGCGTGAATACAAAAAAAAATTAGCCATGTATGCATTTTTGATATCTTATCTTTCGGCTGTCTGTATCAGATATGACATCTTGTAAGACAAATGCCTTGCAGTTTGACACCTCGACGAAATTGAACGTCTCCTATTATTGCACCAGGGATATTGCTGACGCCAATGTTTTGAATAAATGCGAATGGTGGCATATAGGATGACGAACATAGAGAGGAGTGATGAAGGTTAATTTCCATTTTGCATGAGCTTTTGGCAAAAAAACCTCGGGAAGGTAAAGATTATACTTCACTATGAAACACTATACATGCAACATAAATTGTCGGTATTGCAGACATGTTTGGATGATATTCAACAGCTCCATATTTCAAAATGTTGCAAGTCTAATCTTCGAGTGAAAGGGAATTTATTTATGTAGGCCTACTCTGAGCAGTTTTTGCTACAACATTAAAATGCATAGAAAACCTTTATGAACATATATAGGCCTACCCAAACTGTTTAAACTACATGTACCTTCATCATCATACTCTGTGCATCGTTAGATTTTGAAAATATTAGAATTTTTAGTTTATCCCAAATACTGTTATAGCTAACCACAAACTACCCACACCTAACACATACAACAACAAAAAAAATTAGGTTTCAGATATTCTACAGTTCCTAGTCTCCCCAGACTGTATATTCCCTGGAATTTATGTTACAAGAATATTTGTTCTCAAACCATATGTTTTGCAGTACTGCAATTTGGGCCAGTCTCAGGTCAGCCCCAAACTGTAAACAGGGTATATGTGAATCAGACCCAAGGTTCCCAAAACCCTTTCCCCACATCCTACATGTTTCCCAGACCCTCTGTTCCCCCGAACCCTAGGTTCCCTGGCAACTATGTTCCCCGGACGCTATGTTCCCCGGACCCTCTGTTCCCCAGACCCCATGTTCCCCGGACCCTCTGTTCCCCAGACCCCATGTTCCCCGGACCCTCTGTTCCCCCGGATCCTATGTTCCCCGGACTCCATGTTCCCCGGACCCTCTGTTCCCCGGACCCTATGTTCCCCGGACCCTATGTTCCCCAGACCCTATGTTCCCCAAACCCTATGTTCCCTCGGACCCTAGATTCCCTGGCAACTATGTTCCCCGGACCCTCTGTTCCCCGGACCCTCTGTTCCCCGGATCCTATGTTCCCCAGACCCTATGTTCCCCGGACCCTATGTTCCCCGGACCCCCTGTTCCCCAGACCCTATGTTCCCTGGACCCCCTGTTCCCCAGACCCTATGTTCCCCGGACCCTCTGTTCCCCGGACCCTATGTTCCCCAGACCCTATGTTGCCCAGACCCTATATGCCCCAATCCCTTTGTTCCTCACGTCCATATGTCTCCAAGTCCTTATGTTTCCCAGATGAAGCTAATTGCATTCAATAAAGTTGAAGACCGTGAAGATTTTGTTCACTTTATGTTTCAACTGTTTCTTTCAGCTAGAAAGGTTTTCAAATGTAATTTGTATCTTCAATACTTGCTTGTCCCCCCTTTACTTTTTTTTGGGCGAGGGGGATTGTCTCCCCCCTCGAGTTTATTAAACAATATTATTTTTGTCTATTTTGTTACCATTTTTATGTGTTTTTTTTATCTGCAAAACTATTCAACAAAAGATAAATATGATTGAAATAGATTATAAACCTTTATTAATGATGGGGTAGGGGGGTTTAAAAGTCAGAGTTTCTACTTTTCAATGAAAATATGTATCCTGTTTTTTACCCTGTGCAAGGGTATTTTTATTTCGCCTTCCGGGTTTTCGCCCCCCGCCCCCAACTCGTCAGATGAAATCTCCGCTCCTGGCACGAAAAACAAATGATTATCATTTACTCTGTGTGTGAAAGATTGGTTATTCAATTCAGTAAAACTTTCAACATATTTGTGACATGTAGTGTGTCCACAACATTACAAACTAGAAATACAAGGAAAAAGAAATATAGTATGCATTACACAATTATGAACAAGCACACATTAACACACGCATAAACACACATGCATGCACATTCACAAAACACACACACATGCACATACAGAGTAATATTTGCATGCAAAACCTACACTATACTTTCTTCTATCAGTTAAATGAAAAGCTATGATCTCTACTTGTAAATAACACAGTTTTCCAAATCTCCCAGGCCAGTTCAGATAAATCATCAATAGCCCAGGTCACTGCAAAACAACCAATCAAGTGCAGGAACAAAGTAAAATTTTGCATGAATACAAACAATTTGTGCACACAATATAAACTTGTTCCTTGCACGTAATCTACAATCTTCATATGTAACTGCACAATGAGACTAATATATCAGGATTTCCAAAATTGTTTGTGTCAACTGTCAGCGAAAAACCAGACCAATCTCCAGCTGGTTTGAATGCATAACTACATTTAGTGACAGCGGGGGACAAAAAACAAAAAACACCCCAGCAGATCAGATCAACTCTGTCTGTGTTCAGCACATTTTGTTCCTCCCCCCACCACCACTGATGACATCATCACATTGACGACAAGCGCCGAAAATTAACCCGCTCAATGGAACCTTGTACATGTAGTGACATCATTTTGTATGACCCCCTGCAGCTGGCCTATACCTCCCCAATGACGAGCCCACGAGACTCATCGACGACGTCATCGCCGCGATAAGACACGGTGAACTTGACTTTGGGCCGGGATGTCGGGATTTCTAGCGATAGCTGGGTCACTTCAGACGTCTGGGTCACGGGAACTGGGTCGCGGGTGCACGCTCAAGACCAAGATCAAGGTCGCTAAGTTCGTCGGTGTATCACGGGGTTCATCGTAACTGGGTGACCGTCGACGGAGTTGGCATTTAATGCGGGTCTGCTGCTAGTGGAGTGTTTGTTTCACTTCTCATCTTTCTTTCTCTCTCTCTCTCTCTCTACTAAAACCACAAAATTACAAATCAAATATTTCTATCCATTAATTCCCCACCAGGCAGGCAGCCTGAGTATTTCAATTATGCCCCCAGTGTGTTTTGGTTTCATTTTGATCAATGATAACGTGAGTGATGTCATTATTTCAAAGATGAATGGCTGTCAATGGGGTTGTCTAGACACTCTGTGAACTCAAATTTGTCTCTATTTTTCACTTCTTTGCTTACTTGCTGGCTCAACTTACAACTACAAGTTAAACAGTTATTCAGATTTGAAATATGAAATATATTTTCATATCCCCAATAAATCAAACTACTTGCTGACATGCCAGTGAGTGAGAAGTACGAGGTCTGGAAACAATCATACCATTTTCAGTAATTTTTGTCAAAAGCAAAAGAAAGGAAATTTTCTTTCTCAAAAACTTGGTTGACAAAATACTTACTGAAATTACACATAGGGGACTGACTAGTTTTCTTTGCAGAAACATTAACAGAAACCCAGCATTTATACTTATTGGACTGTGTGTGTGTGCAGCAAAATTGTCTTGAATCCCAAGTGTACAGTTTTGCTTGATCACACAAATTTTTCATCAATCTTTCACAAAGTATGACTGCATTTTCATGCCATACTCAGGAAACAACATCAAACCTACTGAAAGATGTTATTCATGGAAAATGGAGGGGGATATAGACGTTAGTTTAGATGAAAAATCAGATACATTTACTAAATGATACCAGCTTCTTCAGTCTTGGGTTGTTCTGCAGTAGATTTGAGCACCAAAGCAAATCAATCAGAATAGTTGTGTTAGAAAAAGCCAGTTTTCCTGTATTAACGCTTTGGGTGCTGGGCTTAAAATCCAGGTGTGTTAACCAGGGACTGGATTGTTTCGGACTAATGTGTATAACCTTT
>JZLH01S0191385.1:22170-33424 GCA_001188425.1 Eucidaris tribuloides | reverse complement strand
ATTCCACAGAATGGAATAACCCAGCACATGTATGCTTCAATGTACAGATGGATCATACCACTGCATTTCACGGGAGGGGATAACCCACCTAGCAAGGGGATACAACTTCCATTATTATTTATTGATGCTGGCACCAATTACAGCCTGTAACTAGGCCATGGTTCAAGTGTATGGTTGCCTATTAACTTTTTATTTGCAATTTCATGCATCTGGCCACAAGTATCGCTCTAGAAACAGCATCCGGCCAATAAATGCCATGATAAATCTGCCTTTTGAGGTGACAAAACCTGTTTTTCCTTGATAGATATGTAATCAGGGCTAGTCCTAGTTGAGCACCTATTTCATAACCTTTTAACCTATTTCTCCACAGTCAACCAGTGAACTCTTTTTTTTTTGGGGGGGGGGGGTAGAGGTTTGGGAGAACGGTGGCTGGAGGTGATACCCATCATGTGAAATGTCTATGAAATATTTTTGTGCATGCAACATGTACACCACCATTTATCACCAAATCTATCTCTACATGTTTACACAAACTCGATAAACAACTCGTTACCCGCGTTACCCACCAGCACGCTAGCACTTTGCGAATTGATGATTAACAGAAAATATCAGTATAGACGTGACACAACGTTCACACGCAGCACCCATGATGTTTACACACCGATTAATAACTATTCCAAAATGGGTAACCAATTTCTAGGGGCCAGATGGTATTGCCCAAGTTCAAATTCAGTGTCCCTGCACTACAGTGCACGACCCCGCATTGCGTGCCATTTTTCGGAGGGTAATAGATATCCCTCTTTTTTATTTTCAAGGCTCATTTAGTTCGCACAAAAGACAAACACGGTGGGCTCCAGGCCATATCTATTGAAACATTTCTGCACAAACAACCACTGTATTTGGTTATGCAAAGTTCAAATTTTTGTTATTGTCCCATAAAAATCAAACAAACTGACGCCAAAAATAACCCAAACAGGATTAAACTATGGGGCCCACCGAAGATGAAATTCTATGAGTCTTTATTCGAAAAACATGCCAATCACTGACAAATTATTGACTTTTTGTGCATATAAATGGACAATTTAATGGAAAATTTCTGTTTATTTATAAATAGCTCAAAATAAATAAGATAAAATCATTCTGTCGATGGAATCCTGTAAGAATTCCTTGATTTGACCTGAAATATTGCTCCTGATGTCGTGGTGTCTAATATTCATTTTTTTTAACCCGTTAATATTTTCCTGGGTATCATTTCAAAAGGAAAAATAAACAGAATTGTTTCATCAAAACTGGACTGTACTAACATGCAGCATCAAACAAAGTCCTACTATGCTCCCTATTACCTTGGATATAAATAATATTCTGAATATACAGATAATTAAATAAATGACAGACAATACATATGAATATAATTACAAAGGGAAAATGGGATATAAAAGAGTTCCAAATTTGTTTAGTACTGTTACGCATCAAGCGGGAATGCATGCATGACGGATGTTCATAGTTTTTTTTCCTTATCTGAAAGACTTGTGAATTTTATGTTGAAAAAGGATATTTAATGTAGTAAGAAAACTAGAAATATCACTGAAGGTGACTATACACCCACCCCATCACATCCCTGACTTATTGCTGTAATATGCCATTACCATGGCACAGTGACTTAACTAAACTATTTCTAGATCTAGAGAAGATGTTTGAAAATTACCTACTTCTGGCCCTTTAGGGCCCTGTCCCTGGGCCGCCGTGGGGGGGGGGGGGGGCAGGTCCAGGTGTACCATTTAAAAACCCTTGAATCCCCACTCTGTAAGGATCATTCCTGCCAAGTTTGGTCTAAATCCAATCACACATTTTTAAGAAGAGAATGAAAATGTGAAAAAGTTTATTCAGATGTACAAAGGACAACAGACAAAATGTGACTGCAATACAAATGTTGGTGATGTACATAAACATAGTGATACCTGCTCATTAATCAATAATCATTATACAAGTGACAATATGTCATTCTAAACAATGTTCAATATTGTTCTTTGACATCAGATGTCACCGATAGCATTCTTTATGACAGATTAATGATTGATTTGTCAGATATCTATAATCTGGCTACAAAGGTATTCTCACAATCCTAGAAACCAACTTTCACAAAGGATGTGCAGTGTAAGAATAAAAGATCTATGCTTACAAGCTGGAATATACATTTCCTTGATGGTTGGACATTGCTAGAAAAGAAAAAAATATTCTTTTGAAATTGCACATTTCCAATTGATACAGGTGGTTTTCATTGTATTTCTTCTTTCTTTTTAATTAAAATGAAAGTCTTATTATCTCTTAAAGGCACAGTTCACCCGGACGTCAAGTTGGTTTTAATAAAAGCAGAATAATGAGAGAAACATATTAGTGAAAGTTTGGCGAAAATCCACCAAAGAATAACAGGGTTATGAAGGTTCAAGATTTTAATTATGTGACGTCACATGCGAGCAGCTCCCTATATGTCATGTAATATAAATTCTATAAATTAAAAGTGCCGTTTTCTCAGAAATTTGAAAATTATTTTATCTGAGCATTCAATATATTATCATAAACATTATTTCATATAGGCTTCTGTGAAAAAACCCCATTCAATTATTATGAACCATTAAAAAAATGGCAATTTATGGAATTTATATTACATGGTAGATACAGGGAGCTGCTCACATGTGACGTCACAAAATTAAACTTTGAACCTTCATAACTCTGTTATTCTTTGGTGGATTTTTGCTAAACTTTGACTAATATGTTTCTCTCATTATTCTTCTTTTATAAAAACCAACTTGACGTCAGGGTGAACCTTGCCTTTAAGTTGTCCACATTGAGCGACTTTTGGAGTGCAGTATCAACTTTGAACAGCTACAATAATTTATAGATACAAGTTTGGGAGAAGTGTTGTGTATTTTTTATTTCAACAAAAGTTTAGATGACAGTTATGCTGCCACTCTTAAAATAAGTACTGATAAAAATCAGCACATGATTTATTGTCAGCTGACAGAAATTCTGCAACACAGTAGTCTATGCGGGGGAAAACTGGAATGGTCGCTCAATGATTCTCACTTTTTAAACACACATAATGATCGTTTTGAACTGCAATTTTTAAGGGCTCCTTTTTTAGACCTTATCAGAGACACTATAGCAGCATTGGAGATCTAGTAACTCTGATTATTTGAAACTTTAAAAATTGTTATGCTATCCCAGTAAGTATGATGAGCATGATATGAACAAGCATTGTGTATTGATAAAGAGTGAAGCATGGATGTGCGTGTGCATATGTCACGCACGTTTGTTGTTTTTCCTTGATGTAGCGTGTATCATTTTTGTTTCTATTAACAGTTGCGTGACAGGAGTACACCCAGTGTACTTATGATACAGGATACTAAATGCATAAATTTTCCGGAAATGGGCAGTTTCAGCTTCACCACTTTTACCTTCATTGCACTTTAACACGAAAGGGTTGAGTGAGAAAGATTTCAGTTGGTCAAGTTATATTTGCATGTTTCATTTTTTTTTTAAAACTGTCACGCAAATTCGTCATTTTGTCAATGAAGTGTGCATATTTTCACAATTTTTTTTGCGGTACATCTGTCACGCAAGTGTGTTGTTTTGTTGATGGAGTGTGTATCATTTGTGCCTTCTTTGACTGTTGCGTGACAAGCATACATCCAGTATGTTTATGATAGGATACCAATAAATGAATTTCTAGGATTTGGACAGTTTCAATTTCTACCACTTTTACTTCTATTGTATTTGTACACAAAAGGGTAGGGTGAGAGAGATTTCCCTTGGTGAAGTTATATTTTCCCATGTGTCATGTTTCCTTTTATTCTCAAACATTTGTCACGCAAGTTTGTTGTTTTGTTAATGAAGCATGCCATTTTTGTCTCCTGTGACTGTTGCATACCAATAAATAAATATCTGAAATTTGTATTTCAGTTTCACTAGTTTTACTCTAATTTCAATATGACATGGAAGGGTTAAAGTCAGAGAGATTTAAATTGGCAGAAGTTATTGTACTTTAAACCAAATGGGCCTTAAAGCCAAAATAGGTCGTAACAACAATGAAAGAACATCAGACTGAAATGATAGCAGGAAAGTGACTTTTAATTTCTGCATGAGGTTTATCCACCCCCATATTTAACAGTGGAGTCTCCCATACGTTTACTGTTCACACAATAAAGATGGAATATTCCATTTCACTACCAGAGTGTACAACGAAGGCAATCAACTCACAAAGATGTGTATGACCATCTGGTGTGAATCATATGGCCATTGAACTTGATGTAAGGCATTATCCGCAAGGCGTATTCGTGACGACCGCAATGCGAGACTTGTTAACAAATTCATCACGCCAACGCAAATATTATCTGTAGATTTAATAGCTGATAATGGTTTATAGACAAAAGGTGGTTGTGGTATCTATAACGAACAAAAAACTAGGTCACGCCAAGTGGTTTTTCTGCACGAAACGTTGATACTTGACACGCAAAGTAGGCTACTTTGGGTGCAGATGCTATAAAAATTGTAATGAAGTTTACACGATGCAAGGACTTCCTCGAATATAAATACACACGCAAAGTTGAAATAATAAGATAAGGAACCCGTGACTGCGGTAATCATTGATAAATGAATTGCTTTGTTCCCCGTAGAGCTAAATGAACATACCAGCAATTCTAATCACAGAACAAGGAAATGCACGTAGGCCAGTGAATTCTGCTTGGTGTTATTAGGTTCATGAGCGCTGTACATGTTAGTTAAAGGGGAACTCCGGGCTCATAGCAAGTTTCTTAAAGTAAAATTAGAAAACTCAGAAAAAATTTAAGACAAACATGAGTAAATATCTTTAAATTCCAAAGATTATCATAAAAAATGTTTAAAGGTGTTAGAGTAAACATAATTTATATAGGGTACAGAAATGGAGAAATTATTTCATCAGAGAAAATAACAATTTAAGTAGCATTTTTCAATGAAAGTTACTTCCCAGTTTTTGTTTGAACAGTTTGGGTGTCGACGCACTTGTGTTGAAAATGTCTTTTGAGAGAGCAAGTGATTTTAACTTCGTACAAAAACTCATCAGTGTATTAATGTATGGAAAATGTGTAGCAAGAGTTTATCTCTTAGTCAAACAGTCAATGACACAAGGCAAACTTATTATTGAGTAACATTCACATTAAAACCAAGGTATAGCTTCGGTAAATGGTACAAAATGAAATTCTTTGCAATTATGTTTTTTAGATACTCTATCAATGCCCTAAAAATTGCTCGCTCTGAAACTCTCCCATTTTTTAGAAATTACTCAAAATGTAAAATGTCAAGGGGGGGGGGGGAGGTGACCCAACATCTCCCATGGTAGTTTACATACTGGTAGATATTCTCCTTTAGTTTACACATCCTAATTTGTCACTTAAAACAATTTTCAGTAGGTTTGATGTTGTTTTCTGATGTTTGGGGTGACAAGAGAATAATTTGTGAACGATTGACAACAAATATGTCTGATTGACCGAAACTATACTTGGAAATCCTGTTTTTTCTGGAAACAGTCAGGGTTTCTGATATCATTAATAGTACTTGGTGACACTGTGAAATTGACTTGCAGTAACATTCACTCCAATGCTAAAATGAAATGCAATATTTATTATTATTATTATTATTATTATTACTTATACTGCGCTTTTCCCATTAGGCCCAAAAGCGCTTACAATTGTATACAAATATATAATCTTAAAACTACAAACTGCTAAAATGGGTTTTCAATGCCTTTTTGAAATAAGGTATTGATGGAGACTGTCTTATTGTAAGTGGCAATTCATTCCAGTATTTTGAAGCTGACACAGTAAATGTTCTATCACCGGCTAATGTGCGAGTAACTGAGTATGTGAGACGGAGCAGGGTCACTAGCTGACCTAAGTGATCTGGTGGGTGTATATAAATTCAGACAATTGCGTAAGTACTCTGGAGCCTGATTATTGAGTGTTCTGTGACAACAAGAGCAGTTTGAAAATTATTCTCTGTTTCAAGGGAAGCCAGTGTATGAGTTCAAGAGTGGTTGAGAAGGATGATCACGAGAAACTTGCAGATTAATCGTGATGCCAATTTTGCAATCGCTGAACACGAGTCAACTGATAAGAGGGAATTGACGAAAGAAGCCCATTGCAATAATCAATACGAGACAGACCCAAAGAACGAACTGGAATTGTGACAGGCAGACTGGTCAATAAACCTTCTGATCCTAGAAATATTCCTCAAATAAAAGGTAACTGTACTACAGATGTGAGAGATGTGGTAGGACATGGACATGCAGAATCAAAATATAACACCAAGGTTTCTTATTGTTTCTGAAGGGCTAATGAGTGTGCCCCAACATCCAATTGGACATTTGGAAGATTTCGCAGGTTGTGAACAGAAGCAGCAAACAAAGAATTCAGTCTTTGAATTATTCAATTTTAACTTATTCACTACCATCCACTGTCTTAAATCTGTTTATACAATTCTGAAAGTTTTAACAAGTGCAGTATCAACAAATCAGTATGTGTTGCCTTGAGAAAATGTTCATCTTAATAGGTCTGTGGAAAGTCACTTTCATCTGGAAAAAAACAAAAGCCATATCAAATTGATCAATCCAATATTGTAAAGAATTGAATGTTCTTTTTTTATACTTCATTTATTGACAGAAATTTCCTTCCTCCCAATGTAAAAAGCTTGAAATTCTATTTTTGTTCTGCTGATACTGAAACAAATGACTTCAAGGTAAATGACATGATTGAGGGTAGTCCTCAACTTGGGGTAAAACCTATTCTAGAATCAAGTAAACTATGCAAGTAAACAAGTAAGCAAGTAAACAAACTCAAGACAAATCCTTCTAGCCAGGACATCCACTCCAGCTGGTGTACATTTGGTTTATCTTTCAACCAGTTTGGTTCTAAAGGCATTTTTTTTATTTCTCCCAATCATGTCACTGAACTTTAATATTGCTCATTAATGTGAAACAGGAAAATTTACAACCAGTTGATTAAAAGTTGTAACATAGCTTGTTTCTTCAACAACAAAGATATTAATCTGTTTTGTTTGTTTGTGTGTGTGTGGGGAGGGGGGAGGCATAAACTTATCACTTTCAACATTGATTTGATACATTAGATCACAGTTTTTTTTAATTTACAACCATTACTTTACAAAAATGATCAATGGCCATCTCACTACACAGTCTGACAGGTAATTAGATGGTATTTTTTGTTTTTGTTTTTTTGTCTTATCAGTGATATCCAGTGTCTGTAGGCCTATATATTTTATATGTATGCAAGCACTATACAGGTTGTACCCATAACCTATCAGTATTTTTGTAGTCTACCCAGATCTCCAACATCTTACATTTTACTGATGTTGATCAAAGTTTGTCTATAAAATACATATTACCATCATCAGTACATCTGCATTCTTACATTTCCTTGCTGAGTTTTTTTTTTACTGCCTGGACTACAAAGTATTTAGTGTCAATTTGTTTATAGGTCACAAGTTGTGTCCTTACATGACCTCACCCAATAAACTTTGTTTACACTGTCTGCCTCCAGGCCATACCAAGACTGTTTCTCTTCACTTTTTTGTCAGTAATTGTTCGTGGCCAAAGAGATTCAAGGTCAGATGAAATTGGACCAACCATAGGAGATGTCACTTACAATTGGGGAGGATATGAGGACATGTGACCCAATCAAAAGTGAGCTTACATGTGGAAGAAGAAAGATGAGAATTGATTGATGGCTGACCAGAAACTACGCTTTTTCTTGGGGCAGTGTAGTCTAAGATTCAGACTGTTATATTAAAAACCCTAATTCCAAGTGAATATAGAAACTTAGATGTGGCGCGAGTCTAGAAATATGAGACTATGCTTGCAGTTTGCTTCAATCCGATTTGGGATTAGAATTGCGGCAAGGGTTTGGGATTAGGGAAAGAGTTTGGGATTCGGGTACACAAAAAAATCTTAGAGCTCATGCTAGGAATGATGAACTCCTTCCCACGCTAGTCTCGATTCCAGACCATGCAACTTTTTCAACCTCTTGTACACTTACTCTGACTTTTTTTATACATCCAGAATATACTCACTCTTCTTCATTCACTAGTCTTGGTCAAAGCAGTGACTAAAGATAGTAGTTTCCCCCATCAATATAGGATAGGTAGATCTAAATGTCTGAAAGCCAGACTATTCCAAGCCAGGAATAGCTCAATAAAGAGTGACAGGTTGGATAGTGACATCTTTATTGCATTTTGGATGGGGAAAAAAAAGAGGGGCAGAGGATTGATGCAGAAACAATTGAGGAGATGCTAAATCTGGTTAACACCTCCCCCAAGGCTCCCAGTAACAAATTTACCCAAACAGGTTGTGACCCCAAGATTGGAGGTCACCTGGGGAAGAACCAAGGAGTGGTGCGTCACGTCATGTCACGTCTCTGTTTACTGAGTTGCAAGAGAATAAAGACACGAGGGTCTGCGAGAATTGCAAGATGGATTCTCCATAGGCTACTGGAGAATATTGATGGGTTTTCGGCAGCAAGGGCTCGCTACAGGATAACTCGGGGACACGGCTGGCTGACATTTCGATGCTGCACCACCGCCAGACATCCCTGAAGTGGGGAGATATTGAAAACGTGTCCAAATATTTGCCGCTGATCCTCGCTTGAAAGGGTGCCTTTCAAGAGGGGATTTACGTACAAAAATAACCCACTTCAGGTGTGAAAGACCGCGTTACATGGATGGGTGCGCGTCAGAAATGCCAACTGAAGAGATTTAGGATTTTTTTGTGTGTGTGTCTCTCTCTTTTCTATTTTTCGAATGTGGGGACTTGGGTGTGGATCGACTGACAATGTGCCGGAGACTTTTTGTGGGAAAAGCTGGGGACAAAGGACTAGGGGCATGCCTGACCTGGTTCGTCGCCCCAGGTAATATCTCCCCTCTCCATGCTAGTTTAAGCAGGCAACAAAGAAAGTGCCCAGCTGGGTTCATGACTGGAGGAAAGTGCAGCCTACCGGGGAGTAATGGCCGCCAAAAGTACTGTGGCTGTTTCGCAAAGTGCTTCTGCCCGGTCACAAAGTACATGCAACCCACACAGTGCGTTTTTCTGGCTACCGTGTGACGCCCTGGATCTCGGTGCTAAGTCCCCGCGCTATCCCCAGTCTCGACTTCCTGTCAAGTTTTTTTAGCGTCTGTTTGTACGTCTGCTTGCTGCGTGTGACCATACTGCTGAGGCAAAGCTTTGGGGCTGTATGCCCAGTGCCCTCGCTCACACGCCCCACGCCCGCCATCCATTCGCTCCCCGGCAGAGCCACACCGACACCAGCTTTACCGCTGAGCCAAGGCTCGCCGACAGATCGCCGTCACCCCACCTCGACTGCCAACTTCATTTTCACCCTCCGCTCTCTAGCTCCCCGAGTTCCTTTCTTCCTCGCCAGCCGTAGCCATTATACCCCTGAAGTTGCCGTCACAGGGGGGCAGGCAGGCACGCATCCAGCCCGGTATACAGTATCCCTTTTGTGTTTGGGCTGCCTGCTGGCCATGTGCTGAGGCCAGGAATGCGGTGCACTCTTGTCGGAGTTGGGGGCCCCTAGAGTACCCGTAGCGCAGACTCTGTTGATTCTGACACTAACACCCCAGCGGCTATCTAAAAGCACAATGAACCTCATTTTGAGCTTAATCAGAAATGGAAGACAGCAGAAAAAAAAGTTTCACACCAAAATCACTCTCAATATTACAGAATTCTTTGCCTTCACAGCTTACAGCTAGATTTCTCTCAAGTAAGCTCGTTTAGGCTGTTGTTAAATAATCCAATAAAAATAAAGCAGAGGTGTATCAGACAAATCAACCAATTACCTAGTTAAATGTGAAAATAAACAACAATGCACATCAAAACTGATTGAAAAATACAATGACTTGGTCAGTAGATTTAATTTTAAAGAAAATTTTGTGTATAGAGAAGACTCTTTAATAGATTCATTCACACAGTTATCCCCCAAACCAACCATGATTGCTCCAAGTCTCTTATGCTTGCTCATTAACAAGTATTTTGTGCATTTTTCCTCAACCCGTGGAATTGTCGTCCTCATTTATTCCTGTAATATCTATTACCGTTCAACATATCTCTGCAGAAATTGGTTTGACAGATACACATTTCAGGGCCATACACATTTATTGTGATTTGCTAATTGTCCATCTGGAAATGGATTCAAATATTATATATGCCATTTGGAATGGGGAAATCACCGCTGCTTGGGAAGCGCGCTGCCATATGGAATTCGACTTCAGTACCATTACCCTTTAAATACATCTAGCAGCACGTAATTACATGGAAACATTGTGGACCATGGGGGAGGGGTGAGGGGGGTGGAAGGGGGAGGGGGAGGGGTAGAGGTAGAGGAGCTCAAGGCACTCAACTTTCATGATGTAAACATGTACAGGTGTATGTCACCAGAAGTTATTTTCAAATAAATACATGTATGCATCCTAAGTTGTTATTAGCCTCAGTGTCAAACAAATGTACTCATATAGAATCTTGAAGTTGATTTTGGCCCAAATTTCCTCAGTCTCCTAAACAATATTGCATTTGGATGGTACTAATTTGGTCCTTAATTGAACATGCCGACTATGTTTGAAAAAGGGTTGTTTTTCTGTAAAATACATATTTTGAATACTTAATTGTAATTAATTTCTACAGTCTAAAAACTACCTTTTGGATTTCTTTTCCAGTTCGGTTGAGCGCGTTATGACATGAAATCTAGGTGCCTGCCCCACCTCCCCTCCCCAATGATACAGTGTTTAAAAATTAGCACGTTATGAATATTGATAAATTCAATAGTTTGAAATTGGGTTACAAAGTTGATTATTAAACTGATCAACAACATCGTGGATCGACAAATTGATAGTACATATGCCTACGTGTAGCTATTTGGAAACATTCTAACAGTTACTTAAATAGGGCGTGCAATTCATAAATCAAATTACCGGTAGTTGAGCATTTAAAATGTGTGATGTTTGTAAAAGCGAGAACCATAGCAAGAACCGAATATCGATTATGAAATGAAGTATGTCGAAAATGTATCTAGTGCAATGATTGCAAAAAAGCTGGGACTATGACAAAAAGCCAATTATCCATAATAGGACAAGAATGTTCAAAATTTTATGTGAATCAGAACACACACAGAGACGCCCATAAATCACTTACAGAATACCCGATGAATCAATCTAAAGA
>JZLH01S0191385.1:2348-16245 GCA_001188425.1 Eucidaris tribuloides | reverse complement strand
CTCGGCGCGTGCGCTCGGCGCCCCACTGTAAAGGGGCTAGGTATCCATAGAAATAAAAACATCAGTTTATACAATTAGTTTGCCTCTGAGCGCTGACTACTAGGACCAACAGTAGCCAAAATGAAACCAAGTTGGAAAACTTGCATCCCTCCATATAAAAGCTGATTTTGCCAGTTTAAATAAAATTCTAACATCCGTTTTTATAAACAAGAAGGCACCCCTAGTATCTTATATTTGACCTTTGACCTACTTTATGTGCTCCTTGACCCCAATTTTAACTTGAGTGTACATGTAGCATCTACCATCCAAGTTAGTCACAAATGGGCCAATACCAACCAAAGAAAAACTTGCAGGTTATATTCTATTATTTGGGGACTTCATTTACCTTGACCTCATATGTGACTTTGGACCCCAAATAACATTAGGTTCCATTACGATCTACACCCAAGTTTGGTTTACAATGGGTTTGTTTAGGAAAGTTACCCTAGTTTGCGGCTTATGGCCCTGCCCTGGGCCCTAGGGGCGGCCTGGGTGTACCATTCCAGGAACCCTCGTATCCCTTCCCCCTGAGAATATTCACCACAAGTTTGGTTTAAATCCATTGTGTGAATGTGATTATTCCCACTAGGCCCTACCCCGAAACTTTTGCCCCCCCCTTACGGGCCCAACGGGGCCACCTCGGCATTGGTCATGAGGAAACAGTTTAATTCAGCACATATAGAGGGATCTACACACAAAGGGTAACTAACTACTATTCTGGATCTAGACGAAGAGATGTTGAAACTTACTACTTTTGGACCAGGGGGGCAGGATGTACCATTGAGACCCTTGAATCCCCAGCCCCTAAGGATAATTCCTGCAGTTTGGGCCAAATCACAATCTATGCATTTGAAAAAGAAGCTGAAAATGAGTAAAAGTTTCGAAACCGCAAAGCGATCGCAATAAAATTGTATTTTCATGGGTATAATATACACAATGTATTAGAAATACACTTCTCAGTCCGCCATGGATTTCTTTTTTCCATATGTAGGTACAACAAGTGAAAAGTAATATGCCTACCAAAAGTGGTAATTGTGGAATGATATGAATGTTTGTTATATGTGACACTTCCCTTTGATAAATTTTGAATAAAATTTCGAATATTTACAGTAGAGACATATATTTATCAAACTAAAATGATTGTTACAATACGGTAGCCTCTCCCCTAAAGATAAGTCATTCCTATGAATGAGAAAAGCAGTTGTAAGTGCTTGTAAACGTTTTTGTTGTTATTTATATGTGCTCGTTTAAATTTCACATAACAGCAGACAAACATAAACAATGCCACATAGATCTATTTTATTTTTCTATTGTTTTCGATGAATTTTTTAGTTCACGCGCACTATAATATTAGAACGTCTCTATTCAATTTCAAATATGTCTTGGCATTTTTCCATGTGCTAACTGCTAAATCCCAGCTCATCAAATATGAGAAGATGCATGAGTTAGTAAACTACACACTAAAGAAAGAGAACGAGCCAAAAATAAATAAATAAGCAGTTCCCGCTAAGCGACGAAACCGATGCCACTGACACTACTGGCAATGCGCAAACGATCCCTTCGAAAAAATAAAAAAGCCGGTCCACTCTACATTAGTTCACTGGAACTCTCGTTGTTGAATGTTTAATTTGTTCTAATTTTTCGCTTCTCCTACATGCAGAGCAGGTGTGACTGTTTGTGCGGGGATGACAAACGGACTCCGCCTGACCTGGAGTTACCCCTGGTTGGAAAAAAAAATAATAATATGAGTCGATTCAATAGTCATAAACAACACAGCCTTACAGCGTAGAAAGGCGGTTTATATATTGCATGCTATTATGTTTAATCGAATACAGTGGGCGGAAGCATAACAGTGTGTGCCGTGCTAGATTACCGGGCCGCTTGTGTGTCCTCGCTTGCCATCTTAAAATCCAAGCTCCTTCAAAGATCACGACAAGTACAAGCGTCCGTAACGACCCTTCCTGGAACTAAAAACGCCTGGCAAGCCGGTTTAGCGCCCTGTTGGGTGGGTTCATAAATGCTTATTAAAATTCATGAGCTAAGTCAGAATCCCAGCTCAATTAACACATTTTACATCCGCACTTATTGCCACGTAATTTTCATTTCCTCCTTCCAGGTTCAAATGCCACTGCCCAGCCTGTACCCTCACTTCAAGCAGGCAGGCTGCCACCCCTTTCAAGATCCAATGGGACTCTTCGTCACCAGCCCACTGTTGGCTACCAAACAGGTATTAACGCATACACCCTCGGCGCGTCATTTGCATCGAGGTAGCATGGCCTGATAGGCACTTGAACTGAGTTAAACATGATTTAAGACGGGGGGTTGCAGACGAGTTCTGTTACGAGGGGGGGAAAAAAACACTACTTGACTGTGGTAAAAGGGTGGGCTTGAGTGCGATGAATAGGTTTCTTAGCTGAATGTCAAGCCACTGTGGTGCGGCTCGTTGAGAGATTACACCCCCTCAGGGACTCTTGAACAGAACCCCCAATAATGGCAGCCACTTCTGGAGAATATGTCACCGACATTTCAACAAACATCGAGGATGCTCTTGACCACATTTCAGAGAATTGGAGATGTTTGACATGCTCGCTCCATATATTACCAACGTTGATTATTTGCTTACTAATACCGACCCGTGTGGACGAGTTGGTGGATCAATGGAAACATTTTAATTACGTTGGACTTATGCCTGACAAAGATATGACCGGTAATAAGTGCATTTGTGAACGCAGCTATAATGAAACACTTGCTATTTCAACCCGTTGCCTCCGAGATTCTGTAATTCCTATAGACTTAACACATTGTTCATCCGGTTCTTGTAGCCAGTGGGTTAAATTTGATACATGAAGCACAGTATTGTAGCCAAGTCCATCCTATCCGAGTCCTTGGTTTCCGAGTTCAAGTCTGGACTCAAGTCCAAGTCTGAACCCAAGTCCTACAACACTGAAGAAGCATAAATGCAAAAGTGTGTTGTTGTTGTTTTTTTTTTTGGGGGGGGGGTAAGGAGATAATTGAACAATACATGGAAAAATTGTGATTTAAACCCATGGATACCAGGAGAGATAATTACTGATAAAACCATGTTGTACCAAATGGCAGAATATAGCATTGACTAATGAAAAATGAATTTTCTAAGATTGGAATTAACTTAGGACACAACACTCCAAGAACCAAAAACATAGTTTCAAGTTTCTGCTGTGAAAATTTCATAGTCATACATATCCTCTTTGTTGTACAGGTATTATCAAAAAAAATTTTTATCAGGGCCAGAGATTTTATTCCATATATAACAATTAATGAAATTATGCCTTGAAAATTGTATATTCTGAAACGTTTCAATCTTTCAAAATTAATAAAAAAAAAAAATAGTTGAGGACCCTCAAATATTCTACAATGGATAATGCACATATCTGCTTTAATGATTAAAAAAAAATCGCAATATGTCATTCTCAATAATTTTGGTAAATGGAACATTGTTTTCTCATGTTTGGCGTAAATACCATAGATTGATCAAACAAACTAGTATAATTGGCTAAAACAATCTCCCTAACTTTAACCCTGGGCTATTTCGGAGGTGTTGAGGACTGGGGGGGGGGGGCCATGATGGCCCCCCCCCTTCTGATCTCGGCCGTGGAGCGTGCGACCGCGCTGAAATTTGGCATGCAGGTGCCTTTCAACATAAACTCTAAGTCTGTATAGTAATTTTGCGGAAAAATATCGATCTCTAATTAATATGAATTAATTTTGCATATTTATGCATGAAAAAACATGATTTGCATCTAAAACACTCAATTTCACTTGAAATATTGTAATTTTTGGCAGAAGTGATCTTTGTGACCTTCTTAATTAGTTTTTATCATTTAAACTTGCAAAAGTCAATTTTTTCTTCATGTATTTCTTTGTTTTTGTAACTTTTGTTTTTTATTGTTTTTTTACATGAAATTTATTGCAGACCATTTAGAAACCAAAATAAGCTGAAAATTAATTATGAAGGTGAATTATAATAGAAAATAATGACCTTTTTATGAATTTCAAGATATCAGACAAACTCCATTGACTTTGTACACACATCACATAAATGAGCCATTTTTCGGCCATTTTTGGCATGACATTGTCTCACGAAAAGTCATGTGGCGTCGCGATGCTGTACCCGTTTGTCTCGAATTTAGTCTCAAAAGTTGCGCAAAACTTCAGACAAAAAAGCCATAGAATTGCGCAGTATTACCATTGTGCGTTTCAAAATAATTGCGTGAAACGTCGAAGGGGGGGGGGGCCATCATGCCCCCCAGTCCTTTTAGGGTTAATGCACCGTGACTGAGTGAGGTAACTCCAACAGTGTACAAGCAATGACCAATATATGATGTATTAAAGGTCTTTTTACTTTTAATCTCTTCTTTGTAACAAGAGCTCCGGGGGTCATGACGCTCACCTGAGGTCTCGCAAACTCTCTAGGTATCCATAGAAAAAACATCAGTTATACATATAGTTTTGGCCCTTGGAGCCTGATATCTAGGCACCAACGTAGCCAAATGAACCAGTTGGAAAACTTAGCATCCCCTTGCCATATAGCTGATTTTGCCAGTTAAATTAAATTCTAACATCCGTTTTTATAAACAAAAGGCACGCCCTAGTATCTTAATATTTGACCTTTGACCTACTTATGTGACCTTGACCCCAATTTAACATTGAGTGTACATGTAGCATCTACCATCCAAGTTAGTCACAAATGGGCCAATACCAACCAAAGAAGAAACTTGCAGGTATATTCTATTATTTGACTTCATTTGACCTTTGACCTACATATGTGACTTTTGACCCCCAAATAACATTGAGGTCCATGTTACGCATCTACCACCCAAGTTTGGTTTACAAATGGGCTTATGGTTAGAAAGTTACCTAGTTTGGGCCCTTATGGGCCCTGCCCCCTGGGCCCCTAGGGGGGGGGGCCTGGTGTACCATTCCAGGAACCCTCTATCCCCTCCCCCTGAGGATCACTTCCAACAAGTTTGGTTTAAATCCATTGATGTGAATGTGAATTATTCCCATAGGGCCCTACCCCCGAACTTTTGCCCCCCTTACGGGCCAAACGGGGCCACCTCGGGCATTGTCATGAGGAACAGTAATTCAGCACATATAGAGGTATCTACACACAAAGTGGCTTAACTAAACTATTTCTGGATCTAGAGAAGAAGATGTTTGAAAACTACCTACTTTTGGCCCCAGGGGGGCCAGGTGTACCATTTGAGGACCCTTGAATCCCCACGCCCTAAGGATAATTCCTGCCAAGTTTGGGCCAAATCCAATCTTGCATTTTGAAAAAGAAGCTGAAAATGAGTAAAAGTTTACGCACAACGCACAAAACGCGATCGCAATAAAAATTGTATTTTCATGGGGTATAATATACACATGCAATTAGAAATACACTTCTCAGTCCGGCCATGGATTCTTTTTTCCATATGTAGTACAACAAGTGAATCAGTATATGCCTCGCCAAAAGTGTAAATCTGTGGAATGATATGAATGTTTGTAATATGTGACACTTCCCTCTTGATAAATTTTGAATAAATTTGAATATTTACAGTAGATGACATATATTTATCAAACTAAAATATTGTTACAAACGAGAGCCTCTCCCCTAAAGATAAGTCATTCCTATGATGAGAAAATGGTGTCAAGTGCTTGTAAAACTTTTCTGTTTATATCATGTGTGTAAATGTTCTACATACCAGCAGACAAACATAAACATGCACAATAGATCATTTTTATTTCTATTTTTTCATGAATTTTTTTTTCACGGGCTACTATAATAATAGAACGTCTCTATTCAAAATTCAAATATGTCTTGCATTTTCCATGCTGCTAACGTAAATCCCAGCTTATCAAAATATGAGAAAGTGCATGAGTTAGTAAAACTAACACTAGAAGAAAGAGAACGAGCAAAATAAATAAATAAGCAGTCCCGCTAAGCGGCACGAAACCGATGCCACTGAACTACTGGTCAAAGGCAAACGATCCGTGAAAAAAAAAAAAGCCGGTTTCCACTACTAGCATTAGTTCACTGAACCTCATCCGTTGTTGAATTTTAATGTTGTTCTAATTCTATCCCTTCTCCTACATGCAGAGAGGTGTGACTGTTTGCGGAGGTTGCAAACGACTCCGCTGACCTGGAGTTACCCCTGGTTGGGAAAAAAAAATAATAATATGAAGTCGTTCAATAGTCATAAACAACACAGCCTACAGCTAGAATGGCGTATTATGATATTGCCTGCATATAGTTTAATCGAATACAGTGGCGGGAAGCATAACAGTGTGCCCGTGTAGATTACCGGCCGCTTGTTGTCCTCGTTGCATCTTAAAATCCAAGCTCCTCAAAGTCACGACAAGTACAAGCGTCCGTAACGACCCTCCTGAACTTAAAACCGCTGCAAGCCGTTTAGCTCCTCTTGGGTGGGTTCATAAATGCTTAATTAAAATTCATGAGGCTAGTCAGAATCCCGCTCATTAACCCATTTTACATCCGCCACTTTGCCACGTATTTTCATTTCCTCCTTCCAGGTTCAATGGCCACTGCCCAGCCTGTACCCTCACCTTTCGCAGCCGGGCTGCCACCCCTTCGAGTTCGCAATGGACTCGTCCACCAGCCCCACCTGTTGGCTACCAACAGGTATTAACCGCATACACCCTCGGCGCGGTTCATTTGCCATCGAGGGTACATGCCTGATAGGCACTTGAACTAGTTAACATGATTTAAGACGGGGGTTTGAGACAGCTCTGTTGAGGGGGGAAAAAAAACTACTGACTGTGGTAAAAGGGGTGGCCCTGAGGCGAAAAGCTTCTTAGCTGAAATTCAAGCCCACTCGTGGTGGGTCGATTGAGGATACACAGCCCCTCAGGGACTCTTGACACAGAACCCCCAATAATGGCCAGCCACTTTCTGGAGGAAATGTCACCGACATTTCAAACAAACATCGCAGGATGCCTGACCCACATTCGAGAATGGAACAGTCCATATTTCAAACTCCAAGCCACTTTTCAAAACAACATAATGGAACGAGCCATAACTGGCCCAGGACAGGATGGCAAAGGAATGTGTCAATCTCTATGGTGATATGAATATTCATTACTATGAATTCTCTTTTAACCTGTTAACTGCATGGCCAGATTTCATCATCAAAGGAATACTGTTGCTGAAAAGAAACATCGCTGTCAACCAGTCAACTCTCCTGATTTAGACCGGAGACTCACATATTTACATGGAGCTCCATCTCCCGAAATATCTCAATCATGTTTTTAATTTCAGCCAAGACTCCCACTTTAAAAAAAATAAAAAATCTACTGTAGTAATCCACAAGCAGAAATAAGCAACAACAAACAACAACAAATCAACAAAAAGCAAAACAAAACACTCCAAATTGTGCATGTGTTTGTTACTTTGCAAGACATGCGTGCAATGTACCGTTATATAGTAAGACGGACCATATGACGTGAAAGATATCTAATTATAACCAGATCTCTCCTGCACACGCCACAGTTATATCTAGTCTAAAAAAAACTCATTCACAAATTCCTTTTTGGACAAATTTTAGGAGTTATGTTATGGATTGCACATGCTTATTGCTCAAACAGAGGTATCACGCAAAATCTCGAACATTGAGATAGTTCAAATGTTGACAGGTATGTAATATATTCAAATTTACGGATAATTCTTTTATTGGATCATGGTGATGTCCAATGATAGACATCTGTTCTTATCAACTGCTTCTCAAAAGTACAGGGGGAGGACCATCCAGAGTCAAGCTTAGCAGGGGGAGAGTGACTAAGAATTCCATGGTAGGAATTTTTTCAGCTTTGGCTAGTAAATACCGAGCGGCAAATACCGAGTTGTAATTACCGGTATTTACTGGTAAATACCGGTGATGATCGTTTTTTGCATAATACGGAACTAAATATTAGCGGCATTCATGTCTGATGGGTAAGAAACGAACCCCGACGATCGTTTTGACCATAATACGGAACTAAATATTAGCGGCATTCATGTCTGATGGGTAAAAAATGAACCCCCACTTTTCATTTTAGCAGCGTTTAGCTTCATAACGGGCTACATCGCATCAGAGCGGAGACACAACACGGGCGCATGAGGCATTAAAAGCTTAATCTTATAAGAACTATGACAAACAAAATACTTCGTTTTTATTAGTTTTAATGGCAAGAATGATTAGGGAAGATATTGCTGTGTTCAACTACGATAATTATAGTAAATTATGTTGGGCATTTGAATGGACATTTGCTTGTACCCGTGTTTAAACCGCACCCCCTTTTTTCTGAGTTACCCAACGGAAAATAAGTGTGGTCAATACACTGGCAAATACAGTAATCTACATAACCAAATTAGTAACCCTAAACGGTGTGACATGTGAGAAAAGGCTACCCTAAGTGGCAACTGCCGGCGAATCGCGCTGAAAAAGCTACCCTTTTTCCAAAAGGCATTGATGATGTCCAAGGACTGGAAAAGGGACGCTTTTTGACGCTTTTTCTGGACAAGGTTGCATAGCAGGCCGTGTGGAGAGTGACCTGATTGCTTAGAAGATGATGGAATTTGAATAGGCCTACATTTTATGAAACAGTAATAGAGGTGGCGAAATTTGATCTAAACCTCATTCGATTATCGTGGAAAAAACATCGTCGATACCACGAGTTGAAAAACAGATTTGTGATGAATAAGATATATCTATTCTAGGCTTAAATTGACAGTGCGCTCTTTAGGGCTGTTATCAAAATGTGGTCAAAACAATGTTGCTTTTTATAGACCCTCTTGTAACTAGATCTGGAGATTCGTGGTGCAGACTGTTTATAAATGGCATTTTTGGTTGGCAGTGTGTTGACAGATTTGTTGACAAAATACTAACTGCACTACTGCTCTTGCACTACCACAAGTTTGATAGCTGAACAGGTCTCTCTTTTACTCCCTACTGTACATCCCTGTTTTACCTCTCGTGTGTAGAGTGTTCTTAGCTATGGGGAATTCTTGGTCCCTCCCACTGCAATGCATGCATTTACCCCATTAGGTTTTCATAATCAATGCTACTTCGGGCCATATCATGCCTCTGGCAGTATTTTGAAATAATCATGAGATCATTACCGTGCATTCAATATTTTTTCAACATCGACTAATTTCGATATTATCAAAACATTGCCCAGCCCTAAACAGTAATCGGTCATTTTTCTCATTCTGGTTGAGTTAACATCTAATTGTTAGAAATATGGCAAGTGCAGTGAAAACTTACTGTAAAATATGACTATACTATAGCAGTGTAAATGTTAACTCATTGGTTACAGGAACTGGATGTGCCATGTACTTTTGATGTAGTAAATCTCTGGGAATTACAGAACCTCTGAGGCAATGGGTTAAATCCCCACAATGAGAAACCTAGTTCAACGACAATTACATAATACATCAATAACATGATCTCAACAGGTCAGCATGGTTGTTCAGTGATTTTCAAAGTTTTATATACCTTTACGCATTCTATTTTTGCAGTTTTACATGACAGTATGATACCTACAATTCACTAAGTGGGAACAATACAAATAACACTAACTAAAGAATAATGATAGATAAAATAAATAGTTACAAGTACCAGCAACAATATGAGGAGTGGTAGTGTTGGCATAATGTATACTAAAATTTTTTGAAGTGCATGTTGTCTCATATCTATACAGTGCAATATGGCTTATATTTCATAAATATTTATGTTCCAGTTCTTATCATTAACAATTGAGTGCTGTGCTCTATTTATTTTGGGTTTAGAAATTACAGCAAAACAGATGAACTGTAAGAATTTTAAAAAATCTTTTCCATATGTGTCAAATAGGACTGATCCCATTTCGTCCCCATTAAGGCTAGTTATGCTCCATTTATTTCCTCGGGAGGATTTGAAACTAATAAATGCGGGAAATTATCCGGAATAAAAAATGTGACTCGAGCGGAATATTTCATTTTTCGTGAAATCCTCCGGGACCACGCATCAGCTCTGTCATCTATCAAGCAAAGTCACCTTCATTTTCTACCTGGCTGATAATACTACATTAGCCTACTAATTCAGATATGCTCTGGTTATCGTCCCATCTTGATACATATCATCACGGTATGGACGAGTTCAGATCCAGTTCAATACGTTTGTTCCGCTCATGCATAATTCATCGGTCAGGTGTAGGTTGCTCAATGCGGCGAGTGGCCCCACTATTTCCAGCCCAATTCCATATGTACGGATTATCTTACATAAATTTGGGACCACTATAAAAATGAAATCATGAACCCTGGACTATCGGATGTATCTGAACTCTGAAGCAAAATAATATTTTGGAAAGGCAATCGCAAAGTTGTTGATTTTGAGGTTAGGAACTCAATCAGCCTTTCCGTAAACGTGTTTTGTATCTTAAATGTGTATTTATTCATAATTTGTCTGACCTTTTTAAAGGAAACATTTTTTTTTTAAAGTGTCTCTCATTCATTCTCTCAAATTATCTCATATATTCTGCCATACCTGCTTGGAATTCACATACTAATGAACTTTAAGTTATTGATACTTTTTTAGTTTTAAATATATGATTAACCTGTTGGAGATATCTTGTGCTGGACTCTATGGCAAATGCATGTTATAGCGAAATCAAATTGTCTCCAATGGGTTAAGCGACATTTCTTTGTCACAGATATGATATTTTTCCATTTTATTTTTCTTCTTTTAAAAAACCATTACCAAGAATATGTTTGTATAACATTTTCTAAATATCCATACTTGTTCCATCTTTGTTGTATAATTTGTATATCTAGGGCCCCCATGAGAGATCAACTTATTGTTGAATATTTGAATTTAAATGAAAATAAATCAGGATTTTTTTTTTACCCAAATGGGACTCAGATGTCATATCAGAAATACAAGTGGGATTTGTGAAAGGATAAAGTTGACTGCACAGCCTGGCCCAAAGGCAGGTCTCCAATTTATAAATCAAACACAGCACTTCACGGAAATCATAATGTTAAGCTTTACATATTTTAAAGTATTATCAGAATCCTATGAATAAGATGTCATTGACATCACTCGATACAATCCCCTCCCTGTCATTAGATATTTACACTGATGCTAACAACAAGAATTTATCCACAGATAATTCATAAAAGTATATATTTGGGAATAAAGTAAACTATTAAAGAGAGATATAGCTAGAATTTGACTTGTAAACATAATTACTTGATTATATTTTTGTCTACAAGTAAATTTGATGAAGGAAATTACAATGTACTACACGTTAAACACATGTTGTGTACTTTTCTTTTGAAAGGCATACTTATATTCAAACAAGTACTAAAGCTTCAAGACAATACATTTATCTACATGTGGGAAACTAGTTAAGTATCATTACATTTATTGCACTTTCACCAACATGCTGATACAAATAGACATTCAGCGAGAAAGTATGCACAAAGTTATTTTGTTAATTTGTCAATTAATTGTTATCTTTAAATTTCCTCAAGTTTACTGTATTATTATTACAGAATATTGTTATTATCTTAACTATGATTGCCATCATCATGATCATGATCATCATGATCATGATCATGATTATCATCATCATCACAGTCATCATCATCATCCCATCCCCATCCCCACCACCCATCACCATCACCATCACCATCACCATCACCATCACCATCACCATCACCATCACCATCACCATCACCATCACCATCACCATCCCCATCCCACACCCATCACCATCACCATCACCATCACCATCACCATCACCATCACCATCACCATCACCATCACCATCACCATCCCCATCCCCACCACCCATCACCATCACCATCATCATCATCATCATTATCATCATCATCGTCATCACCACCATGCACATGATCATCGTCATCATCATCTTCATCATTATCATTATCATCATCAACATTACATCAAGACAGAAGAAAAGGTAACCCAAGAACTGTGGCAAAATGCCTTCCTTCAAAATTCAAGTAGCAAAGAGAAATCATTCTTGAGATATCTAAGTATTGGTCTGGAAATCACTTTCGGTTATTTTGTCATAACCTGAGACCTTTAAAGGGACATGACATGATTGGCAATAAGTTAGCTGATAATTTTTTTGACCCTCACAACTTATCTAATAAAACAACACAAACTTTTCGGAATCACGAATGCAATCTTTAAAGAAATAGTGACAAACCACAAACAAACATACAAACAAAACACAAATCGCAAACCCCCCCCCCAAAAAAAAAAAAAAACCAGAAGGAAAACAACATCAATTGAAATAAGTCAGGATATCAGTAAACCTTGACACATTGGTGCATTAAAAATAAATGATCAGGAATGGAAGGCGTTACACACCTGATTTGATGCTTAATGGACTAATAAATCATGTGACAGTGAGGTTGATGTTTGCACTTTACGTCCAAACTCAACTCAGCAAGGCATTATGGGAGATGATACCTTCATCTGTGTTGTAATTCCAGTCCATGGTAAAACAACTCAAATATTTACATAACACAAGAAAATTACTATGTCTTAAATCATCATCCTTTGTAAAGTATTATATCAATAAATTAGATAAGTTATGTTGTTCATAATGTGTATTATTTAACAAATTATTGAACAATTCTCTTGTTAATTGTGTTTTGATTCATTATTCTTGTTTATATTTTCACATGAATCATATTTTGTTGAAATACGAAATAAATACACGAAATGAAATGGATGTTATAACTATATCTATATTTCAATTCACAATTTGTAAACTTCCGCAATTCAGCCTTAGGGTTGCAAAGGGGGATATTTTAAGTATACCTCGAATAAATGAATAAATGTCTACTGAATTTGAAGCTGATGTTGAGTTTATTTTAAGCTACAATAAAGTAATTGAATATCATTAGATTTACTGGTTAAACACATTTTGGCAAAAAAAAAAAGTTTTCCATTTATGTAATAGTTGTGTAACCACAGCCATAAAAGGTCCAGACCCGTTTCAAACCTGTTCCGAGACCCATTTCAAAACTGTTCTGAGACCCCGTGTCAAGACTGTTCTGAAAAACGCTGATGGTGGTGTAACCGGGGCCCAATTCTAATGCCATCTGGGGGATCATATTTTCTGGGGACTGTTGCTGCTGCTGCTGACGACTGACTATACATACATGGTGCGGGGGTTGGCTCTTTTAAGCCCTTGCTTTCATCAGCGATGTAATTTACTGGTAGATCCTGACGAAGGATTACAAGAGATATGTCGGGATGAAGAGGTTGGCTTAAGGATACCCATCGTTCTCAGATTACAGGTCAAGAGGATCAGTGGAAATGCAATTTATTTATTTTCGATGAAACAGTCAACTATTTATAAACTGGCTCCATGCAAGAAGACTCCTCAAGGGGTTCAATGTCAAAGGCCCGATTTACACCAAAAGGCCGGCCCGAGGCCAGCCTCGGGCTGGCCTAAATTGGGGGCCCGAGGCCCGCAATTTTGTGCATTTACACCAAATAATAGGCCGGCCTAAAGGCCCCCTTTCCAAAACTCGTCGCATTGTATCTCCCTATCATTAGATGTAAAAGTAAGCAGGATTTTTTTCGTGCATGACATCAATATACATGTTGCACTTATAGTCCCTCGTAAGAGAGTCGATTAAAAAAAATGTTGAAATGAGACTCAGTGAAGTAAACAGCATTTTTGGTCATGCGTTGTATGGTGGGACCCCCAAATACCTGGTGGTGTTACATTTTTCAGTCCTCTTCTTAATTGAACTTGATGCATCAGAGCTATCCTTCATCCAATTATGATGAATCTGGGCTCATTCTGCAGC
>JZLH01S0191363.1:40886-51398 GCA_001188425.1 Eucidaris tribuloides | reverse complement strand
AAAAGAAGAGGATGAGGTAGAACAGGGGAAAAATGAAAAGGAATGAAACAATGATAATGATCAGAGTTTAGGAAGAAACGAGGAGGAAAATTTGAGTCACGGAATGTGATATTTATCGACTACACTGTTTGTGTGTTTGTATTGATCCACTGTATTATTTATATTTGTTTGCCGGAAGTGATTAATTGTCATCTGCGTAATGATAAGCGTTATTTCATCATACCTACGTGGGTAAAATGCGATATGAAAATACCAATAAGGTTTTATCTCTCCGCATGATTTACTATTTATACTGCATGTACTATCCTCAATGGTTATTCCGCCATAACTTTTTTTTTTTTTGATAATTGGTCGATAGGTCATCAGTTACTTTCTGAGAACTGCCTGTAAATCGGATTGGAATTGTGTTTCCTAGTGCTAATGCCCCCGCAGTTGTCCGTCAAGTATTTACTTTTCTTTAACAGATTACCGATGTTTACCGAAGTTTACCGATGAATCACATCATGATGAACTATTGCGTAATTTTCTCCAAGCATTTAGTGACGACATGAATCACATATGTCTCCGGTGAAACCATTAACGAGAAGATTTAGCACTTTAATGGATGGGTTATTAAATGGAAAGAGCTGGATTGGAAGAAGTCCTTAGACTCCTTACTTTGAGATAAGACTACTTCAGAATCGAGTAAGGCTTCTGCTATTTCATGGTCAAATGTTTATTACTTTCAAAATAACATCAATACTCGTGGAAAGCGAATTCATTGTGTAGCTTTGTATGGGATCAATTTCTATCAGGGCACCAGGATAATTCAAAACTGGTAATTGAACGCTTGTTTTTCCTCAAGTAAACAAATTCAAGACAAATCAGCCAGGAGATACACTCTGGCTGGTGTATACATAGGTATATATTTCCATATATTTGGTTCTGGGGTATTTTTTACTTCTCCCAATCATGTAAAATGTTCTTCATGTTGGCTTTTGCTATTGATAATGTAAAAGAGAACGTGTCGTTACTGATTTTGTTTTGATTTTCAATAAGTTTTCGTCAAAGTTTCCTGTTTTTGTGCACCAAGTTTTGATCATCCTCTTGTTTATAAATTTGTTTGCAGTTTTTAGTTTCACGATGATCGATGCTGCGCAAGTTCCCGGGATAATTATATTCTGACATGCTGTAAACGCACAGTGAAGCTAAAACATACAATGGCGTCCGCAAGCTTTGAACATCTCACCGCAAGGAATGTTATCCAATGTAGATGTTGACTTTCCTCATCCGATGTGATATTTTATACCGCAATTCTTACCGTGCATCTAAAACACCTCTCTTAATTCGTAAAAGATATTTAACTAAAATTGTCACACCAAAAAGTGCTGAAAATTTACACCATTTCTGGTATCGTAATTTGGCAACAGGTGTGAAATAGTCCACCTCATTGTTTGGCCGTACGAAGAAAAGGTATAAATGCGTATGGCATTTTTATATTTTCGGTGAAATTACGATTGAGTAACTCGTAATTTCACCGAAAATATAAAATGCCATCATCTTCAGTGATGGGTTGTATCATTGTTATAGTTACTGTGATCATTCTATTGCCTCGACATTGACTGAATTCTGATCAGATAACGAAGAATCGTTGGATATAAGTCGGATTTATTTTCGATAAGGAGAATTCGCCGTGTAATCTGACCAGTGTCAGTTCTATTGTCTAATGGAAGATCATTGTCGTTGGACCAACAAATTGCGATAATTATAATCTTCTGTGGGTTGAACTGCGGCCCGCATTACACCATAACCTTTGGCTCAAAACAGACTCCCCCGTCGTGGAAAATGAAACGTGTGTTTCATTTGTTTTACGCCTATAACGATTTGTCATGAATTGGATCAGCAAACCAAGATGCTGATAGCAAGAATAAATGGTGGTGCTGAAAAATTGATCGAGGCAAAGATGGAGCGATAGTGATAATAATGATAATTATAATGTTGCTGCTGCTGATGATGATGATAATGATAATAACAATAATATTAATGATAATAACAATAATAATAATAATAATGATAATAATAATAATAATAATAAATATATGTATGATAATATTTTTTTGTATTTATGATAATGAAAAGTACAGCAATAAAATAGCAGTAGTAGTAGTAGTAGTAGTAGTAGTAGTAGTAGTAGTGTAGTGTTGTAGTCGTAGCAAGGGCGTAGGCTGGGGGGTGCACTGGGTGCACGTGCACCCCCCCCCCTCCCCCGCAGAGCCGTAGGAGTTCCACCCTAATAGCAAAAAAGAAATTTGCACCAACTTTTTTTTGCTTTCAACGCCTGATTTTCTCAACTTTAGTTCCACCTCCATAAGATGTGCACCTCCCTATTCCACCTCCCCGAGATGTGCACCTCCCCATGCCCAAACCAGCCTACGCCCTTGAGTAGGAGAAGGAGAGGAGTTGTAATAGAAGTAGAAGCATAATTAGTATATTGGAGTATAGTAGTAGTAGTAACGGCATCAAGCGCTACTGATAGTCTGTGTAGTAGTCGTAGCTAATGGCAATAGTTCTAGTTGTAGCAGTACTTTTGTTCCTGTATGGTATCATCAGTAATGTGACAATTTTGTTTCTATTAATCTATAAACGACTGAACTTTTAAAATTAGGTGTTCACAATAAAACGCAAACATTGAGAATGTTATCATTGTTTTTTAGTTATTATTTTAAGTTATTATTACGTTATTATTTTCCTTATGAATGAGGTATCACATGTGACCATGTGGACATTCACACCGAAGGTTTATATTTTCAATAATCATTTCATTATTGAAATCCATGTCTACCGAATAACGAACTTTGGATTTCAACCAAAACAAGACTACTTTTAAGTAACCTATATTACCATGTCTCGTGAACTGTCTCAAAGTCCAGTCGCTCACGCGTTTTGCGGACGCCGTGCCGTAAAGAAGCAAAGACAGTAGCGCTCTTCAAGTTGTACATGGCAAAGTTCAAAAGCGAGTGCGTGAAATGATTTCACCACGAAAATTAATTGACTTTGTCGTGACAAGATTGATTCAGTCGATTTGTGGTTTATTACGCTTAATTGACGAATCGATGTGTTTGACTTCCTCTACGCCAAGCGTCCTTATTTTGACCCCATATAGATATGAAAATGTTCCAGAAGATACGAGATATTGAGGTGAAATAAATCGATTTACAAGTGTTGTAAGTGTTAATGAAACCCGGGGGGTCACTCAACATATCACGTACGACGCACGCGCGTCCACAAAAAGCGTCGAAAAGGGTCTGTTTTCAGCCCTTCGACGTCGTCGACGTTTTCCTAAAAAAGGGGTGTTTTTCAGCTTCAACTGCTTTTTTCGACGTTTAGGGTACTAAATTACAAATTCTATTTTCGACGCTTAGGGTATACTAATGATGTTTACACCATTTATATTATCTTTGGATTTATAACCAGGTTAACGCCATTTAGGGTATATTTTTTTACCATTTTTACGCGGGGATTACGCCATTTAGGGTATTTTTTTACCCACCCGCCGTTTACGCCATTTTAGGGTATGTTTTCGACGCGGTTTCTGCGGCGGTTTACGCATTAGGTCGTCACATTTTTTTAAGTGTGTGACGCGCGTGGTTAGCACAATATGTGGTGATGACCCCCCCCCCCCCGGGTAATGAACCTAAAGTACGTTTTCAGCAAATCATTTTCCCTTTTTTAATTCTGCACCTCTTCATTTGAGACGTGGTATTCATCGGTAATTGTCTTTTCAACGGTCTGAATACAAGTAATTTTTCACTGAAACAAAATAAATTGAAAACAAGAACCAAAGAAGATACATTTTCATTGTCAGATTGACGTTTGTGGAAGCCGTTTTTTTTCTAAATGTCAATACTTGAATCTGATACATGGTAGTGTTTTGATTGCAAACGCAAACGTTCAGTTATACTGTCACAGCAAAATATGTACGTCAATAACGCGCACTCACGTGAATTAATGTCAATGAGGACAATTTTATAACACTGCGAGTCTATGCATAGGAAAACTTGAATGGCGCTCACTGATTTTTTTTATTTACATTGTTTAAAATATTTGAGTGTCGTTCTGAACCTGCGCCATTTATTTACACTTATAAGAGATACTGTCGCGATGTAGGATGATCGTGGGTATCTAGGAGGAGGGCAGAGGTGGCAGCGTGCCCCAGGCGCGCTAGTCGAAAGATAAAAGGAGAAGAGAAGGGAGGGAAGCCAAAACTATTGGATCGGTTAGTATTATGCACCATCTTCCAGTCCATGAAGTAATAATATGAGAAAAATGGTTTCATAGGGTAAAATACACGAAAATTTTCTAAGTCGCGATCGCTCGTCCCTCGCATATTTTCTTTTACGGACTTCGATTGTGTATTTCACAACAATATCTATGTTAATTGCAAAATTTGTGTTTAGTTCTTTATCATTCGATCTCTCCTGGATTATAGTCGTTCGTTACAGTGGTTCCTTGTGATTTTCCTAGGGACAAAATTCACAGAAATTGTGTTATTGTTACAATTTGCAAAGACAAATTTTATCGCTCGGTCGTTACTGCTCCTACGTGTAGTCAATACGTATAATTCGGAGGGGAAGCTTGGAAGGGGCGCGTTTCGTAGTTTGCCGGGGACTATAATCGCTATGATACGCCCACTGGTGATGTGTAGCTATGCTAGCTCATATTGTGTTGAAAACTGGAAATATTCAATAACTGTATTTAAGATTAACACAAATCATCACTGGAATAGGCTCTGATTATATCAAATTCATTCAAGTCGATCTATCTAAGGGTGTGTGTCTCCAATGTATTTTTTCTCAATTACAACCCGAATACTTATGAAACGTTTTTTTTTTTTGTTCTACTCTTCATTTCACACCCACTCTTTGTTGTACTATTTTGAGACTGCGATATATTTTTTATTTTTTATTATTTATATTTATTTATTTTTTTTTTGGGGTGGGGTGGGTCTATAATGGTGAATTACCATGAGGACGTGAATTGGGTTCATTCCTTTTCGGTTCTTCTTTTTTCGGGAGGGGGGGGGGAACAACATCCTGCGATGCCTAGTTATAGATCGACGTATTTTCTTTCAACTTTGCGCCCTTCTCTTTAATTCGGTTGGCCAACGACATATGCTGTGCCAAACGAACTTCGTAGCGTTTGTGGTAGCAGAGTTTGTATTTGTTTTTTTCGATTAATTGCAATTCCACGGGAATGATTGTTAATCTCGGTCGTAGGTTACGGGTCACAAGTGTTTTTTTCGATTTCTTTTAATCCGTTTATGGCCAATGATTAACCATTTTTGTTTGATTACGGATTAGTTGGACAAACTACTTTGTTTTAAATTGGGTGGTACGCTGAGTAGGCCGATAGGTAGCTGAACATCGCCGACATGGCATCTCGAATCAGTGGTGAGATAAAATATTTTGTCTTCGTACACACACCGTGGGATCGTGTTGATTATTAAGTCAGGAAAATACGAAGGCTTGTATTGTGTACGCGGTATGTAAAATCTCTCATGGGCCTTAGATTTAGTCAACATTGGTTTTGTGCCTGCACCATTCTTTATTGAAGTTAAGTGGTCTTACATTATTGCTGCAGTGATTTACAACTAATCTGTATTTGTTACGAAGAAAAATATCTTCAACACTTACGTACATATTTCCACATATTCAAATTGGTGTCAGTAAAAAGTCATTGTCGTCAGTTATTCCCGGGGGGGCGGCATGTCATTACAAGGTGTACACCATCGCGCGTGCTGAAAAAAAAACGCAGGTAAAGGTTGTTTTCCGTTCGGGCGAAGTGGACTCTCGTACATTGGAAGGGGTATACAATCTCGCAAATCAGGAAAAAAGCCGTATACTTTTAAGGAGAATGTTCTATTAAAGGCGTATCTTTTCAGATCGAAATTTTAGCTGTCTTGTTATAAAGGTATTTGAGATGGGGCCCAGATAATTACTGTTTAGGGTCCCGTTTTGATAAGTCCATACACTGCATGTGTGGTATATCTTTAATGACACTAGGTACCCTGGCGGTTATTATCAGGATCGCTTCAAAATACTGAGCAATTATACGGACACGTATCATTAATTTTGCCATCAATGCATATGATTTAAAATCTACTTACTAATCCAATGTATTGCCTTTGACATGCGGGACGCCATTGTAGACAAATTTGTGCAGTGAGGAGCAATTGCACACTCTTTCGAGCGGTCATTACTGTTTCATTACCTAGAATTCACAAAACGGTTATTCATTTTTGGTTCTAGATAAGCAATGGCTTTGCTCCGCCGTCATCGTCATCGTGCGTCGTGCTGTGTGTGTGTGTGAGTGCTGTGTGTGTGTGTGATGTTGTGTGTGGTGGTGTGTGTTGGTGATGTGTGTGTTGTGTGTGTGTGTGTGTGTGTGGTGTAGTGTGTGTGTTGTGTGGTGTGTGTGTGTGTGTGTGTGTTGGTGTGTGTGTGTAAGTGCGTATGGGTGTTACGTTCATACAAATGACCGGTGAACGGATGCCTACCTTTGCATAGGGAGATACGATATTAAATGACATCAGTTTACCTATTGAAATAGTTATGCGGATTTTTTTTTTTTTGGGGGGGGGATATTCAATCGATATCTTGTTATTATTGTTGTTATCAACAGTATACAAAGCGGTAATTGTTCAGAACTGAAAAAAAACAACTACAAAAGTGGACTTTCTATTTCACATTTTCGAATTTAATTGTTATGTTTCATACATAAGATTACCAGACGATTGCAATTTACAAAGTAAAATATGCTATTTATACTTTCAAGGCACCAGATACATGCAAATATATTAAATTTGAATACGGTGGAATTAATTTAAGATATTGTAATTTGTTCGTCTTTTTTCCTTTTCGAGAACATGAATTTCTTCAAGTAAGAGGGGGCTTTGGCCTTTTTTTGGTTGATTTAAAGGTTCATGAGATACAGTGTGTAAGTTTTTAAAAGAAGCACCCATAGATGCGTCTTGTTAAAGAATTTTAAACGGTTTATTGTGTTCGCAATTAACAACGATTTCCACGTAATAACTTAGGTTCATTGTGTTGTGCTATACAGGGGGCTCGATGGTCCCTGTTTCAGATGCTGGGGGGGGGGGGGTCAAGTGAGAAAACAAAAGTGAAAACTGAAATTTTTATATGGTTTACATTAGTTTTTATGCTAATGTTAAATGTTTTATTAGTGTTTTTCCAAATTACTTTTTATACATGACTTGCATTGCTATTATAATTTTCAAGTCAAATATTTTGGGGGGGGGGGATCGTATGTTCCCCAATGATTTTAATTGGCGTGTCGACTGCCCCCCCCCCCCCTTGGCACCAGGATCGACACCTGCGGGTATATGAAAGGAAGAAATGATTTTTTATTCATTTAAAGATTCTGCGATACTATTTTCTTGGCGTGTTGTGCCTTATTTTGTTTATTTGCTATAACAGCTACAGTTTATTTAGTTGAGAGCATTTTTAATACTTAATATTACTACAACTTTTCTTTTATGAAGTTTTCAATATTTTTAACACGTAGAACAGTTTTCTCGATTTATCGTTTTACCGATATGTCTTAGTATAGAAAAATGTGGTAATAAATGTCTCAAATTTAATTTAGGTATGTTTTATAATCTTTCTTCACGTTTTATCTCATTTATCTGCTCTTTAAATTATATTTATTTGATATAAGACAGTTGTCATCAAAGTAATTTTGGAACTATATATTTTTCCGTTAGATAACAAACTCCCATTTATATCAAGTGTGTCATTTTTGCATAGATTATCTCTCAAAAATGATTTAGCAATTAAAAAGACATTTATAGAGTCGCCAGATATATATAAAAATATTGCTTCGATGATAATATCGCATTTTCACGTTGGAATATACACTATATTTACAGATCTTTTGTTGTTGTACAACTAAACACACGTCGTAATTTGTTTCGCTTACAACAGTATCGTCCATTGTAAAGTCATAATTCGCGCAATAGAGACTACATTTGTTGTAATCCAGTTATTGCGTGGCTGTAACATGTTTTACTGAAGTCAAACTGTCCGGCAATTGGACTAACATTCTCGCAATATCAGGCAATATTTTGATGTGCTACACTGGGAATGAGGCGACGCCCACAAATACTGTTGAGATTTTTTAAGGGAATAGATGTGTTAAATACATTGGAGGTTAATATAACAATTGAATGCGCTGCATCGATTCCGTAATGTGTGTCGTCGTGGCGTAGCGAGTACTTTCTGCAACGCATTATGGACTCAGTCTTCACCGCTTGATTCGGTCATATTGACCTTGGTATGGATATAGGCATGCAAACGGTCGCGAGAGTAAAACCGGTGTTAAAATGGTCATATATGTAGAAAAGCAACTTCTCATGTTATACGATGGTTTCTTGCCGATTTCTCATGTGAGTGATAAAGGGTTCGGCTTCTTCCGTAACGTGGATGGCATTCTCGATCGCTGGGAAAACGTGTGTCCATTCGGCTTTAAGATTTATGCACTTCCGTTTACCGACACGCTGGTTCGTCATTCATATTGTCGTACCTTGGGAAATAATGTAAGAAAAACTATATGAACCAATTAAAAAGTCATCTTCAAAGTTTTTCCAATGATAATATGCATTTCGAAAGTAGAAAGATTAAAGATATACAGTAGACAATTTTTTTTATACCAAGCAGTTCACGTGCGGAAAACAGTGCGTGCAAAGGCAATATACTGACGAGTAAATGAAAATAAATTGCATTATTATATAAAGCCAATGTGAAGTTTCTATAGAAAGAGGGTATCATATGCGAAAGAGTATGTCTGCATTGCTTAATTTATAGATAAACTGGTGTTAAATGTATGAATTATTTACATTTTCGATCATTGGTTCATGATTGGATTGTGATTATATGAATAAAGGAACAGTTTGAAGAATCGATTGTTGCCTGGACTGGCAGATTTGTTTGTAAAATAGATATGCTCTTAAGCAAGTATTTTAAGAGGTTCACTGTGCGTCACCTCCTGGCAATTTTATTATTTTATTAATCTGTTGTTCACCATTTTAGAAATGTTGACTAATTTAATTGTGGCAAAATTGCCTCCTTTTGAGAAACTGATGTATTTATATATACTAAATTGTACAGATTACACACAACACACACACCACACACCAACACACGCGCGCGTCGCAGCGCGCGCGCAACGTGCCGCAGCACCGCATCGCACACCACCGCACCGCACACCGCAACACATGCATTTGTCTTAATTTATTTATCATTTTCGTTTCCAATTATGATGATTAGCAAGAAAAAAATAACAATATCGTGGTGTTACTGTAATTTGACCAATAGTATTCTACTTATTCATCTATCTTATCTATAATATTTATTTATTCGGAATGTTTGGACAGAGGTATTAAGTAAAATGCGACAGATCACAGAGGAACAACTTGTAAATGGTCACGCCGAGCTAATTTCCACTTCTTAAGGGGTGATTAGGGACACTCCTTTGGATGTAAAATTATTATACAGAGGTGAAAAAAAATTCAGCCGGTTGGAGTAAATTAGGTCTTTTTCCACTCCTCTTCAATTTAGCTCGAAACTTTAGCTCCAGAAGGAGTGGTCCTAATCACACTCCTTAAGGGTGGGAATTAGCCTCACGTGACTTTAGAGAGAAGCGGAATGGAGTGCTGGTATACACTCTTAGAAAAGAGGGTGCTGGATTAGAACCTCTCTTTTGCGCCAGTATTTTGACATTTTAAAGGTATTTGGCTAACATTTACCCAGGTTAAAAAAAAAAATCTGAGCGCATGTTCCCATGCTACATTGTCTTTGTATAAGGTCTGAAAATGACGCCCTGAAAAACTTGTATTTCAAATATGATTATTTATGCTTTAAAAAAAAGTGAAATATTCGTAATTTGATCGCGATTCACTATTGCCCATTTCTCCGAAAACTTCACTCGATGTATACACTACGATATTTAAACTCGCGCAAGTTTTATTTTATTCATGCATACTTGCATTGGCAGTGTAACTTCCAACTTTTTTATTCTAGGGTGTTTATTTGTCCATATGAATACTCTTGTAGTTCGATATCAAAATTGATATTTTTTAAATTGGGCTCCACAATGTTGACCTATCACTTTAAGGTTTTCAAAGAAGCAAAAGGCGAAGGGTTCTAAATGTTCCTTGAACCATTTTGGTTTTACAAAGAACTCCTTTAGGGTTTCTTTTTCAACCTTAGGGGTTCATAAAGACCTCTATTTTGCTGTATAGGGTTCTCTTTATACATAGAACCCAAAGGGGCTATAAAGAACCCAAATGGCTTCGTTGTAGAACAATTTGCGCTTCTAAAGGACATTTTTTAGCTTCTTTGAAAAACCTTAAAGGTTCTAAATTTACGGTACAAGGAGAGTTTCTAATCAGCCATCCTTTTTACAAGGAAATCACTCGATTCTATCATCACGTATCCTGCCCTATCGACCTTCCGC